>OZ024794.1:60270107-60460922 GCA_964017045.1 Omphiscola glabra
CCATTTCTGCTTGTGGAGCACCTGCCATTTCTGCTTGTGGGACACCTGCCATTTCTGCTTGTGGAGCACCTGCCAATTCTGCTTGTGGGACACCTGCCATTTCTGCTTGTGGAGCACCTGCCAATTCTGCTTGTGGGACACCTGCCATTTCTGCTTGTGGAGAACCTGCCAATTCTGCTTGTGGAGCACCTGCCAATTCTGCTTGTGGGACACCTGCCATTTCTGCTTGTGGGACATCTGCCATTTCTGCTTGTGGGGCACCTGTCATTTCTGCTTGTGGGACACCTGCCATTTCTGCTTGTGGAGCACCTGCCAATTCTGCTTGTGGGACACCTGCCATTTCTGCTTGTGGGACACCTGCCATTTCTGCTTGTGGGACACCTGCCATTTCTGCTTGTGGAGCACCTGCCATTTCTGCTTGTGGGACACCTGCCATTTCTGCTTGTGGGACACCTGCCATTTCTGCTTGTGGAGCACCTGCCAATTCTGCTTGTGGAGCACCTGCCAATTCTGCTTTTGGGACACCTGCCATTTCTGCTTGTGGAGCACCTGCCAATTCTGCTTGTGGGACACCTGCCATTTCTGCTTGTGGAGCACCTGCCAATTCTGCTTGTGGGACACCTGCCATTTCTGCTTGTGGAGCACCTGCCAATTCTGCTTGTGGGACACCTGCCTCTTCTGCTTGTGGGACACCTGCCATTTCTGCTTGTGGAGCACCTGCCAATTCTGCTTGTGGGACACCTGCCAATTCTGCTTGTGGGACACCTGCCATTTCTGCTTGTGGAGCACCTGCCATTTCTGCTTGTGGGACACCTGCCATTTCTGCTTGTGGAGCACCTGCCATTTCTGCTTGTGGGACACCTGCCATTTCTGCTTGTGGAGCACCTGCCAATTCTGCTTGTGGGACACCTGCCATTTCTGCTTGTGGAGCACCTGCCAATTCTGCTTGTGGGACACCTGCCATTTCTGCTTGTGGAGCACCTGCCAATTCTGCTTGTGGAGCACCTGCCAATTCTGCTTGTGGGACACCTGCCATTTCTGCTTGTGGGACATCTGCCATTTCTGCTTGTGGGGCACCTGTCATTTCTGCTTGTGGGACACCTGCCATTTCTGCTTGTGGAGCACCTGCCAATTCTGCTTGTGGGACACCTGCCATTTCTGCTTGTGGGACACCTGCCATTTCTGCTTGTGGGACACCTGCCATTTCTGCTTGTGGAGCACCTGCCAATTCTGCTTGTGGAGCACCTGCCAATTCTGCTTGTGGGACACCTGCCATTTCTGCTTGTTGAGCACCTGCCAATTCTGCTTGTGGGACACCTGCCATTTCTGCTTGTGGGACACCTGCCATTTCTGCTTGTGGAGCACCTGCCAATTCTGCTTGTGGGACACCTGCCATTTCTGCTTGTGGAGCACCTGCCAATTCTGCTTGTGGGACACCTGCCATTTCTGCTTGTGGGACACCTGCCATTTCTGCTTGTGGAGCACCTGCCAATTCTGCTTGTGGGACACCTGCCATTTCTGCTTGTGGAGCAACTGCCAATTCTGCTTGTGGGACACCTGCCATTTCTGCTTGTGGGACACCTGCCATTTCTGCTTGTGGAGCACCTGCCAATTCTGCTTGTGGGACACCTGCCAATTCTGCTTGTGGGACACCTGCCATTTCTGCTTGTGGGACACCTGCCATTTCTGCTTGTGGAGCACCTGCCAATTCTGCTTGTGGGACACCTGCCATTTCTGCTTGTGGGACACCTGCCATTTCTGCTTGTGGAGCACCTGCCAATTCTGCTTGTGGAGCACCTGCCATTTCTGCTTGTGGGGCACCTGCCAATTTTGCTTGTGGGACACCTGCCAATTCTGCTTGTGGGACACCTGTCATTTCTGCTTGTGGGACACCTGCCATTTCTGCTTGTGGAGCACCTGCCAATTCTGCTTGTGGGACACCTGCCATTTCTGCTTGTGGGACACCTGCCATTTCTGCTTGTGGAGCACCTGCCAATTCTGCTTGTGGGACACCTGCCATTTCTGCTTGTGGGACACCTGCCATTTCTGCTTGTGGAGCACCTGCCAATTCTGCTTGTGGGACACCTGCCATTTCTGCTTGTGGGACACCTGCCATTTCTGCTTGTGGAGAAACTGCCAATTCTGCTTGTGGGACACCTGCCATTTCTGCTTGTGGAGCACCTGCCAATTCTGCTTGTGGGACACCTGCCAATTCTGCTTGTGGGACACCTGCCATTTCTGCTTGTGGGACACCTGCCATTTCTGCTTGTGGAGCACCTGCCAATTCTGCTTGTGGGACACCTGCCATTTCTGCTTGTGGGACACCTGCCATATCTGCTTGTGGAGCACCTGCCAATTCTGCTTGTGGGACACCTGCCATTTCTGCTTGTGGGACACCTGCCATTTCTGCTTGTGGAGCACCTGCCAATTCTGCTTGTGGGACACCTGCCATTTCTGCTTGTGGGACACCTGCCATTTCTGCTTGTGGAGCACCTGCCAATTCTGCTTGTGGGACACCTGCCATTTCTGCTTGTGGGACACCTGCCATTTCTGCTTGTGGAGCACCTGCCAATTCTGCTTGTGGGACACCTGCCATTTCTGCTTGTGGGACACCTGCCATTTCTGGCCCATCAACTGACTTTATTTGTTATGAAATGTTTTGGAACCATGTTCTTCTTTGTATGGTCTCTGCCATGAATTCTCGGAGACGTTATTGTTGTTAGAAATATCCCTATCATTCTAGGACGTTCAACACTATCTTCTATCTTAATCCCTAGTCTCATTTTTCACAGTTCTTAAACGTCCGCAGTGTGCAGAGGTTCGCGGTCTGTTTCTGTTTCCGTACAAATTCTGGATCATAGAGACAGACACATAAAATTTACCGTTTAACCAGGGCCGGCGCTAGGGGATGGCGAAGTGAGCGACCGCCCAAAGGCCCCGCACCCTACTAGCGCCGGCCCTGGTTTAAGGGATACGCCAGTTCAAACCTTAACGTACAGTAAGCTTTTTCTTAAAAGTCGTTGGAACACCTTTTGACATTCCCACTAAATCATTTCCCCTACAAACATGCTTAAAAAGATGGTGCTTAATTCAACATCCGGTATTAATACTTTAGCACTGATATCATCATTGGACTTTGTGATTTGAGAAGGGTGTAACTTAGCCGGGAACTTCAAGCAGGGTATAGAAATACACACTGCCGGGCACTTTTAGCTTGGTATTTGTTAGACACATAAAAAGAAAAAACCCATGGAGTGCATATCTCAAAATCGTAAGCTATGAACCGGAAAGATTTGTCCCAGGCCATTATGGTCCAACTCTTCCACAGTTTTCTTTTCACAAGTAAACTTGTTTGTATGCACAGGTTAGCACATGTCAACTTGTTTATATGCAGGTTTGCATATTTGCGACCTTGAAATCTTAGATGTGGGCAATGTTGTATGTGCATCGAAGCCAGTGATTCTCAACCATTGAGTACGAGGACCTTGAGGCACCAGTCAATGGGCGCAGAAGATGCATAATTTAAGTGAAGTCAATTGAACGGCTCCCCGTGTTGTAGATAGAAGCACCACGAAATGTAAACTGAGCTTTAAAGGTATTTCAATACATTTTTACCTGAACCGTGTCGAAAACGTGGTAAAACATGTATCAAAGAAGTCGACGTTAGCGAAAAGATGGTTACATCAGACCTAGTGCGCACATATACGAATCTCACAAAATATTTGCTCACAGACAAAAATTTTTCCAAACACTGATGTCGTACCAGCGGCAAAATTTTTTCAGTTCTGGAGACTCATCATCCAAATTGACACCACAAATAAACACGAGAAGTTTCTTACGGGTAACATTAAGTGAATTCTCAGGGCAAACAAACATTTTGAAAGTCGTCTTGTAGATCTTCTTCTTCTTCTATATATTAAGGGCCCACGATCAATGTATTGATCATTATGGCTCCTATGAATGTACATGGGATTTGCAATGTTTCTGTGCCTGGTGTTGATGAGGATATTTCACTGGTTGGAAGAGTAACTGCGTGAGGGGATCATGCATTGGGGGTTGGAAGGCCTGAGGCAATAGACGCAAATGAGTCAAGTGTTGTCGCCTCAACTGTTCCTTTTGAAAGCTTGTTTCAGTCCCTGATTGTCTTAGTGGTACATCTTATTTAGCATCCTTTGAGGAGTGACTTCTTTATCTGTTTCTCTCGATGTACGTTTTTTTTTTCAACAAAGAACGCCATTTTATCCATTGGTTGTAAAGCTCTGCTATGAATAAAATTCCACCAATGATTTTCATTGATTCCGATAGTTTAAAACTATTGATATCACAATAACATACCGAACCCCTTCTATCAATTCATAATGGGCCTGTTTTCTTTGGCCTGAATCAGCAGCGATGCCATCAACTAAGACTTCAAAAGTTTCTTTCTTTAACTTTCTCCTAACTGTAGATAAGTCAAACTGACTTCAAAACGAGTTTTCGTCTCACATTCAGCCCGTATTAAGTAGCTTTTCGCTTAATGTTTTCTATAAGAAAAATTCGTCATTTACTAATAAAACAAATATGTTACCATTAAAAAGTATATTTTAAGCCCTATCATTCTATGTAATTTTCATTGTTGTTGATATTGTAGAGAACCTCACTCGTCTCTGTTCTCTTTGCAACCTTGTACACACAGTCTCTCGTACTGCACCAATTTGACAACTCAACGATGGTTATAGTCTTTGAACATTTATTTGTCTCCTCCTTTGACTTCAATTTCTCTCTCTCTGTCGTACTCAACTCAGACTGTCCCGGTTCGTCTCTATCTCTTTCATTCTCGGTTTCTCTCGTCTGTTCTATACTCCTGTCCTTCGGAGTCTCCCATCTGAGTTCTCCCTAGTCCCATCCAACTGTCCCTTGTATACGCCCCGCGTCCCTAGAGATTTCTTCCCAGGGCCCCGATCTCATTCCTATTTCACACCGCGAAATAGGTCATCCATCCCGTCGCGGCAATCTGACAAGATTGACCCTTTGTTAGGTCAGTACCGATGTGGAACTCCCCCCACACCCCTTTACGGGTCGACTACAGGTCTGGACACTCCACAATATAACAAAAAAGTTTTACACTTGTTACACTTGAAGCCGTCACCACAACGATTTTGTATCGGCAGTCAAGCGATCAGTTTTTAACGTCATGACAGCAGCTGGCTCACCATTGTGATGTGTGTGTTTTTTTTACTCTTGGAAGAGTTCCTCGTTTTTCTTCAAGCCCTTCTAGTTTCAATGCACAACTTACCAGCCTGATCTATGTATCGTTTAAAAGTATTTCTTGGCACGGTTGGCAATTCCAACAGTGTATTTGAAAGATCTACAGCTCTTCCAATAGCTATTATTTCTGATGACATAATTCAAGTTTAGAGTTTTCATTTATTCGCACTGATATGGTGTTCCAAAAACACGTGCATAAGACAATTTCTAGTGCGTGTTTTTTTTACCAATTTTAATTAAAGTTAATATACAGCATCAGTTCCAGTTTGCTGTTTGTCATTCACCGGTGATTTTAATCCAGCAATGGATCTGTTATTTTAATCCAGCAATAGGTGTGTCGTAGAGTGGCAACAAAGTTTGGAGTGCCAAATCTCTGATAAATGGGACTTCGTCGTGCACATAGCATTAAACTTCCATCAAAACGACCAAAACACATCTTCTTCCCCGGCTTCTGGTGCAAGCTGGTTCGTTCGTTTCGTTTTCATTGCGCTGCTGTTCGGGATACCTTAGAACAATCAACTGCTCACGACGCAATGAATTGACCTGATAAAGTAGGTAGCTATTTTCAAAACTTAGAGCACGCTTGTTGCAAATGCGCCAGTGCACCATCACTAATCTAGCACTGGCTGCGTGGTGTGAAACTCTGGAATCGGAGAGGTATCTTACAAAACTGGAGGGTCGTATCCTTCATTTTATTTCCTTTCTTGTATCCATGAGTGAATCTTATCACGTTGACAACCTGTCGCATTCGCACTGCAGCGCACGGCTGAATGTGCAACAGGATAATCCATGTCTGTGTACCAACCGACAATCTAGTTGGAAGATCTTCCCACTGCAGACGTGTGGCATAAAAGGTAAAACTGTTCATTTGATGGCTAGCCTGGGGAATTTAAAACTTAATAAATGTTCATAGTCTTTATAAATTTTAGGAGTTCATTGCTTGTGTCTGAATTCATTGTTGTATTAAATCGAAACGTAGGGCTAAGCATATACTTACTTCAGTCAGCAAAAAAAAAAAAAGTTTTATTTCTCCCCCACTTATTAAACATAACATGTTTTTATTATCCCCCCCCCCCCTTTATTAAATATATTTGTTTTACAACAAATGTACTCACTAAACAGGACTTGTAGTTATCATGCTCTCTTATATTTGTCTAATTTGTTTTCCTATATACCACGAAGCAGCGGACACGTTGCTAGGAAGATTAGAATATTTCATATTTATTTTTTTCTGTTACGTTAGGTCCTTATCTCCCCTCATGTATAGAGGCACGGTTGAATTACTCCACTTACTAAAGGTGTAAATTGTAAAGGTGGCTAGGCTCAATCCAATGAAATTGAATTTTAGGAATCTCAATGTGTTTCTCTTTCTCCCAGACCACATCGTGGCCTTAGTACAGTAAGGCAGACGATCTCTAATATTGAGTTCATTGAAAGTGACAAAAGTGAGATTCAGGTTTCAAAGCAATATGTATATACATGTACTGCATATATATATATATATATATATATATATATATATTATATATATATATATATATATATATATATATATGTGTGTGTGTGTGTGTATGTAGATCAACCAATCGACAATATAACGTTTATTTTCCTCTTCTCAGCGTAGAAATGCCATCTAATAACCAGGCCAAGCGTGTGTGTGTCGTTGGTGCAGGCGTGTCAGGTCTCGTTGCCTTGAAGGAATGCCTGGTTGAAGGACTGCAGCCGACGTGCTATGAGCTGGACACTGACATAGGTGAGTAAAACTACATGGACAGGACTATATGACATGACTTTATGACAGGACTATAGACTATATGGCATGGCTTTATGACAGGACTATATGGCATGGCTTTATGACAGGACCATATGGCATGGCTTTATGACAGGACTATATGGCATGACTTTATGACAGGACTATATGGCATGACTTTATGACAGGGCTATATGGCATAGCTTTATGACAGGACTATATGGCATGGCTTTATGACAGGACTATATGGCATGACTTTATGACAGGGCTATATGGCATGACTTTATGACAGGACTATATGGCATGACTTTATGACATTACTTTATGACAGGACTATATGGCGTGACTTTATGACAGGACTATATGGCATGGCTTTAAGACAGGACTATATGGCATGACTTTATGACAGGGCTATATGGCATAGCTTTATGACAGGACTATATGGCATGGCTTTATGACAGGACTATATGGCATGACTTTATGACATGGCTTTATGACATGACTTTATAACATGACTTTGTGACATGACTTTATGACACGACTTTATGACATGACTTTATGACTGACTTTATGACATGACTTTATGACATGACTTTATGACATGACTTTATGACATGATTTTATGACATGACTTTATGACATGATTTTATGACATGACTTTATGAGTGACTTTATTACATGACTTTATGACATGACTTTATGACATGACTTTATATCTGACTTTATGATATGACTTTACAAAAAGGACCAGTGGTGCTAGCTAGAGTTTGTGATGCCAGGTCCTTGATTCTACCACCGTATATATATATATATGTTATAGAGTTGTTCCTTAAACCGGTCTCCAAGGCAACGACCTGTCTCTCCTACGTATAATTTACCGCACTTTTTACATAGGGTGGTGTAGATCACGTTGCGACTTGTGCAGGTAAAGCCATCCTTTATTTTGAATATTTCCATAGGGAAAATGGTCTTATCGACTTGAATCACAGCAGCTACGGTTGCAACGTTTGGTGCCTTTATGTGCTTTAGTAGCAGGGAGGTGGCTTCTAACGAGCATGTCTCTAAGGCTCTTGTCACCGTTTCTTACTATATTCATCGTCCCTTCCTCAATCATGTAAAAACTCCATCCCTTTTCCTCAGTTGCTGAGACTGATAAGACTCTGTGGCAATGATGAGGATTTTTGGGAAATGACGGCTTAAATTTGGGATTTTTTCCGATGCAGGTTATATCCTGAGCAAATTTTAGAAGCAGCTGTCACTCGAGTTAAATGTATGACTAGACAGGATTCTTTTGGAGCTACTTATTCTAACGCTATGAGTAGGTATACATTTATTTTAACTTTTCATCCCCATAACTGTAAAGCAGACCCTGTCACCAATGAGATTTTTCAGAAAATCTCCTCTTTTCGCTTTCCGGAGGGACAAGAATGAATGTGATGTGCCAACTATTGGCAGTACGGCCTGAATGCAACAAGCGAGTAGTGACGCTAAAAATTGCCAAACTTTCATATTTTTTTTAAAATTAGGGTGACCAGAAAACCAAGATCAATTAGGCAGAGTTTTTTTTTTTTAAACAAATTAAGACATTGTATTTTATAAATGATTTGAGAAAAGGTATTTCGACATTCTGCACAATCCTTGATTTTGTTTGTTTTAGTTTTTTTTTTGTTTTTTGTTTTTGTTTTATTCTGTTAGCCAAATCATTGCGATGGTATCAGAATTTAACCCCCCCCCCCCCACGGAGTATTACTTTATTTATCCTCCACTTTCAAGCTGTCACTTGGCGTAAACTGTACGTCGACTTTTAATTTTCTTTCATGACTTATTTCAACACAGGATGACAGCCCATTAAAGTAGGCCAAAAGTGTGAAAACAATACGCTTATTTTTACCTTGAAACCTGAATGTGTTAAATGGCGATGGTTCGTATGTTCCTTTACCAGAGCGAGTGTGGAGAAAATCGCCATATGAATGTATCTTGTTTTTAAAGACAAACCCATTGGTATCCAATAATAATAATAATAACAACAACAATAATCCCATTTTTATTTTTTAAAATAAACCTAGTTATTAAGTGGGGTCACTACGCTTGGTATCACCCATTCTTTTTGTCATGCCCCCTCCGACCAAGACTTGCCCCTTGGACCTTCTCCTATTACACCTCTACCAAGCCATGTCAGAATCACATATAATAGAGTTTTCATAGTCAAATCCTAACGTAACATTGGGTATAATAATAAACCAAATAGTTTGAGGTAACGGCGTTCAAGAACTGTTAACAAACTTCATACTTTTAACATTATTATTATTATTTGTTGTCTTATATAGCGTGGTACCCCAGCCTAGGGCTAGGCTCACCGCGCTGCACATAAAAATATTAAAAAAGAGACATAATGGTGATATTAACATAAAATACATATATATAATAAAGAACAGATGTATAGAGACAAAACAAAATCTAATGCATATTCACCTCATCCACGCCAGAACTTTTACATGACATTATAGATTCAAGTTTGCAGTTTCAAATTTAATTGAATTAAAGCTAACATCATGACTGTCACGTGATCAAAATTATCATTCATCACCATACTTGTGACATACACACCATACTTGTGACATACACACCATACTTGTGACATACACACCATACTTGTGACATACACACCATACTTGTGAAATACACACCATACTTGTGACATACACACCATACTTGTGACATACACACCATACTTGTGACATACACACCATACTATTTTCCTATTTAAGGAGTACATATAGCTTGATGGTTTTTTTTTCTCGAGATAATCATTGTGTAGCATTTGGTTTCATTATATTTCATGCCCCATTTGTCAGCCCAATTCATAAGGCACTTCAAATCTGCTTGGAGTTGGTTGTGGTCATTGAAGAAGGTTATCAGGGAGGTCGTTTATGTGACAGAGAAAGAGAAGGGGGCCCAGTACTGTGCCTTGAGGAACTCCAGAGTCTACGGTGGCTTTGCATAATCTGACGCCATCTACCACTACTTGCATGGTCCGTTTTGTTTGGAATGTTGAGATCCAGAAATGAAGGTTGCCGGTAATGCCGTAGTGGTTGAGTTTGTGTAGAAAAAGGCTGTGTGGAACAGTGTCGAAGGCCATGGAGAAGTCGAGAATTGCCATGTCGACCTGGTTACCTTTGTCATAGGAGGCAAGGAGGTCACTGTTGGTGATGATTAATTTAGTTTCTGTGGAGTATCCAGAGCGGAAACCATGGTTTAGGTTGGTCAAAATGTTGTCGTGTGTCACGAGCTCCCTATGCTAAGTGACCCTTGGTCTATATTCTTATACAACACCTCTGACACCACCTTGTTTTCATGTGTCCAAGGAAACACAATAACTATACAATGAACAAAGTCTTCATATACAATGAGAATAAAAGCATGCGCTATGAAGGAATACACTTTGAAGTAATAGGATGATTTTCTTACATATATAATTACCAAAATGACATAATAGTGATTCTCAATATTGAACAACTGAATCATACAATCGAAACGCTACCATACGACGAACTGGAGTCTTGCAAGACTGTCGCCCCCTCTACAGCGTGAATCTGTCCTATGGTCGTGGTTGTTAGCGTCTCTCGTTGTCTCTCTGCACTGGCATCTGCGCACACACTCCGTCACGAGTTTGTGACGATTAGTTAATGACGTTAAAAGGTGGCTATTCCTGAAATATATGAATAAGTCACCTACACCAAGTGATCTATGCTAAGCCCTATCTAACTACTTACCGTAGACTTCCAAAATACTAAACCTCTACATAACGTAACTATCAGTCACACGAACTACCATAACGCTCCTCCATACATACACCTTACATACACTTACCTCTCTATGTTGATACTGTTCTATGTTGATACTGTTCTATGTTGATACTGTTCTATGTTGATACTGTTCTATGTTGATACTGTGGCAAGGCTGGTACTAGGTAAGTCTATGTGTCTGAGCTCTCACGAGAGAAGTCTTATGTGTGGGCCGTAGTGCTCAGTGAAACTACCGACTTAGATGTCCTTACTTATACCCCTCGTTCCTACCCAAACTTCTTTGTTGGTCCAAGAATGCTATCTCTTAACACATTCCTGACCCCTATCGTTTCCAGTCAATTAGGAATTTCCGTCCTTAACCCGAAAGTATCCATGTCCCAAAACTTGTCCCCCGATCCTGTCCGTCGTGACCCATACGTTACCCTAACATTGGAGCTCTCTCTCCTGTTCCGCCCCAGTAAGTCAACCAGTGAACACCCCCGCCACAGTGACCGCACCCTCACCCGCCCCAGTAACGGTCACCGTGTGACATCGTGTTCAAGGTGGTTCATGATGTGACGACAGATGATGTGTTTTAGAATTTATATCAACTTCGCTATCGTTCATGCCTAGCAAAATATTCAGACGGCCAATTGATCCATTTCCCGTCAATTTATTGAGCTGAAGCTTGGCACTTAGATTTGTTGTCGATGACATTCTTTCACATTTTTAGGCCCAAACGCAACTCCCCCCCCCCCCCCCCCAAATATGACACTGATTTTACGAAATGAAATTCCCGATAACTGCGCTAAATGAGATTTTTTTTTTTACAAATATTTTGTGAAATAAATCTGCGTGTTAAAAGCGGGTGGGTCATTAGAATATTAATATAGTTTAGGGTGCGAAAAAATGTGTGGTTGTGAGCCTTTTTGGATTAATTGGGATTATTATAAAGTGCGTTACTTGTATGCATGTTTTGTCAAATTTTCAAAATGTGCTCGATATTACATATGTAAAGAATTTGTAGGAAAAAGTTGTTTTTAAGGGTGGTTTAATTTAAATTGCTATCTTGAAAAGTTAGTGAGAAATAATTGAAGATTTAATGAAAGGTGAAGGGAAATTTTAAAACGTTCAATGTAACTATGAATCACATAACCCCACAAACAAACATACATTGTATTTACAAGTGTATGAATTTAAAATATCTTAACATCGATTAATTTCCATCTAATCCAGGCGGAATATGGTGTCCAAAAACAGAAGGAGGAAGTTCGAATACTCCCCATGTGTGGGAAACTCTTATAACAAATACATCCAAGTATATGATGACATTCAGTGACTTCCCTCCCCTTCTGGAGGACACGCCCTTTTTGACAGCTGAAGTGAGCATCTTGTAATCTCGTTGGTATTTGGCTGAGTTTAATAGAAAACTAATCATATGCGTAACATTGAAAAAAATGGAATACAAGGTGTATTTTTAATTAACACATTAAACAAAGCAAAGAGGTTTTAAATTAAAATCTATCTTCTCTCATTGCATCCATGTCACATATATCATCTCTCATTGCATCCATGTCACGCGTATTATCTGCCAGTGTATCAATGTCGAACTATCCTCTCTCGTTGTATCCATGTCAAACTATCATCTCTCATTGTATCCATGTCACATGTATCATCTCTCATTGCATCCATGTCAAACTATCATCTCTCATTGCATCCATGTCACATGTATCATCTCTCATTGCATCCATGTCAAACTATCATCTCTCATTGCATCCATGTCACACGTAATATCTGTCATTGTATCAATGTCAAACTATCATCTCTCATTGCATCAATGTCAAACTATCATCTCTCATTGCATCCATGTCACGCGTTTCATCTGTCATTGTATCAATGTCCCACTCATTATTTTTCATTACATCCATCGCACATTATCATCTCTCATTACACCCATGTCACATTACCATCTCTCGCGTATCATCTGTCATTGCATCAATGCCCCACGTATCATCACTCGTTACCTCTATATCATGCTTATCCTCTATCACTTCATCCATATCACACGCATTATTTCTCATTACAACCATGTCATACTTTATGTTTCGTCTAATGACTTCTACTTAATTATAACAATTCCTGCATACATTTATGTGAAGAATAAAAAAAGTTATTTTCAATACTTTGATCAACTTGGCTCTATGAATCAGCTTTCACTGTAATGTGGATTCATAATGTGGATTCATAAATTCAAAACACATTACCGATTGGTTGATTTAAGCTTAAAGGCAGTTGTGTCTCGATTACAACATTGGGACCACACGCTTAGTGTTTCCATTACTTGTGTTTAGAGTGGTGATAAAGGGGGGGGGGGGGAGACTGCAATCAGGTTAGGTAAACTGCTTATCTTGCGAAATATTACGGAGGTGTTCAGTGCATCTTTCAGAAAGGCGGCGTTTAGTCTCACCTATATACGACATCTGACAGCGGGTACAAGCAATAACGTCATTTTAAAAAAATAAAAATTATTTTGTTTTTACTGCTATTTGTTCGCTGAAGAAGGTTTCTTACCAATAAATTCATTGTTTTGTTGCGTCCTTTTTCGGGTTTTCCCATACTTAGTTTCATTAATTTCCTAGTGTTTAATAGCAGCACATCGTGATTTTATATAGTATGTATTTACAAAAAGCAAGAACAATAAAATACAAACACATTCACTAACACACACACAAAAAAACACATAAAACAATCTATGCGACTGATATTATTATCATACAATTTAAATTTTCAGGCACTTCGAAACTATTACAAAAGATATGCCCAACATTTTCAGCTTTCTTCTTACATTAAGTTGAACACAAGAGTCATCAAGGTAAGACCCGAACCCGAGTTTTGTGTTTCACAGAACTGCAAAATCAGAACATTCGTTTCTGACCTAGTACTTAAATCCGAGAGTTAAGTATCAAACTATTATTCCGTCTACATTTTCTCCAAGAAGCCCCTTCAACCCGTTTCCGGCGTCTTGGTTTAAAAATCGTATTTCTATTTAATTTGCCTAAGTCAAACTATTAACAGTTTCAGCGCCAAAGTCGCCCAAAGATTGTAATTAAAAGTTATCTAAATGAAACTTGTTTGACTCTCAGAGTTTCCAGGGATGCATTACTTAAATTTTAACATAAACAATGCAAGTGAAAATGGGGGAGGGGGGGAGGTGAGGTCTTTTTATTTAAGGAGATGTTTAAAAAAAAGAACGTTGTTTATTTATTTGAAATATGGAAATTAATTCCTTATTGGGACAGATTCAAAAAGCGTCCAATCACAGCGTAACTGGACAATGGAAAGTGTTTACTTGCCCAACCCTAGAGTTCAAAGGCGGAGACAAGAGTGCAGGACAAATAGCTACAGAGGGAGATCTGTCCAGATGTTCATCCGAAATTTTTGACTTTGTTCTTATTTGTAGTGGTTACTTCAAGTGAGTAGAGATTGCCATTAAAACATATTGGCCGAAAGCACTGACATATTTAATTTTGTCAACTCAGTTAATACAAGGTAATTTTTTTTTCTTTTTTCATTTATTTTTCTATGTTTTCATTCCAAACTTGTCATGTTTTAAAAATTACAACGGCGTTCACGCGCCCACATTTTTGCAATTGTCATATTATCTTTGCGACCGCTTCATAGTGTTATTTGTCCTGACTCAGAAAGCCTGATTATCCTTCAGTGGCCGGTCTGAACACCTTTCCTGGTGATGTACAACACTCTTTTGACTACACACGGGGCTCTGTTTATATCAATAAAAATGTGCTTGTTATTGGTAAGTTGCTCCATGTGTACACGGTCCTATACATCGTTATATTCAAACGCTTTTTTGTTTTGTTTTTTTGTTGTTGTTGTATTTTAAACCATCTTTTCCTTTATTTTCAGGAAGTTCCTTCTCTGCTGGAGACATTGCCAATGATATAGCAGCTCACACCAAGGTCTGTCAATCTGCTAGGTTTTAACTTTATGTTTTTCTAGTAGATTTAAAAAAAATCCTTTTCTTAAAGTTGTAGCAGTCGGGCAGCTTTGTGTTAGCAAAGAATATTTAAATACCTTTCGGTCGTTTGATCTCTTTTATTCCCAGGTTTGCTTGTCTAGAGGTAAAGGCACTTGGATATTTCCACGCATCATGTCCGGTGCCCGGCCGTCTGACGTCTGCCTACCCAGGTATTGGTACTATTCCAGTACTCCTGAGGTCTACTTAAATGACTTCACGATTGACCAGTGCCAGAACAGACTGGATCAGATGGAGTCGGGAATCTGTCCCGTTAATCCGCCAGCCAGTTGCTCTTCCTTCATGTTCGGGGATGAGATTTATGTAACTAAAAACTCATTATTTATGTAACTAAAAACTCATTATTTATGTAACTAAAAACTCATTATTTATGTAACTAAAACTCATTATTTATGTAACTAAAAACTCATTATTTATGTAACTAAAAACTCATTATTTATGCAACTAAAAACTCATTATTTATGTAACTAAAAACTCATTATTTATGTAACTAAAAACTCATTATTTATGTAACTAAAAACTCATTATTTATGCAACTAAAAACTCATTATTTATGTAACTAAAACTCATTATTTATGTAACTAAAAACTCATTATTTATTAACTAAAAAAACAATTATTTATTTAAATAAAAACTCATTATTCTAAATAAATTTAAGTGTACTTTTTTTAAGACAGCGCTCATGTCAAATTCCATAACTCTGCATAAGCTGCTCCTGTCATGTTCCACAACTCTGCCAAAGCACCTCGTGTCACGTTCCATAACTCCTCCACTACTCATTGCACATTAACACGATTACCCCTTGAATTGTCATTTCATCATTGTCTCTGATACACACACAGTTTTATGCCGTTGGTCATGCTCCGCTACACATTAATAGACATATATATTACGAATAATACTTTTTATTATTATCTTTTTACCCATTTTTAGGATCTTAACAACATGAAATATAATTTGACTACCCCAAATTTGACTCAGTAACGTGGTTGGAGTAACTATGTTCTGTCTGAATCTGACGACAAAAATTTTATCGATTATCTCCCTCTGTTATTTTAAAACCTCAATTTCGTTATATACTAATTTGAATAACAGAAATTATTGACCTAAGTGGTTAGGGAAGAAGAAAAACCAACAACTCTTACATCACCGCAAATCCATAATTCTTGTTAATTTTTTCTGAACTGAGAAACATGTAATTTCATGTTTAAATAAAATGAGCATTTCACACATGGTGCTGAGGTCATGATTTCATCTAGCCGTCATCGGTGTCTGTGTTTTCTTGTGCTACCTAACAGATGAAAATTATGTCAGGGCGAATCAAAGTGTACGGAGAACTCGAGGGTCTAAAGGGATCCTCAGCTCATTTTAGTGACGGCTCCGTCATCCCAGACGTGGATGCTGTGATCGTATGTACTGGATACTCTCCAGATTTTTCATTTCTTGATTCCGAAATTATCCAAGGCAAGTAATCCTCACATTTTGTGCAGCCATTTGAAAACAGCTTTGTGCAATAGTTGACATGAATGTCATAGTTGACATGAGTGCAATAGTTGACATGAGTGTAATTGTTGACATGAAAGCAATAGTTGACAAAAGTGCATTAGTTGACATAAGTGCAATAGTTGACATGATGAGTGCAATAGTTGACACGATTGCAATAGTTGACATGAGTGCAATAGTTGACATGAGTTCAACAGCTGGTGTGTAACGACATATCACTGGCGTGTCATGACACATCACTGGCTTGTCATGGCGCATCACTTGCGTGTCGTGACACATCACTGGTGTGTCACGACATATCGTCTGAGAAAGCACTAACCTATTTATTAGGTTCATCTACTAGGTTTTTGTTAAGCGTCAGCAAATAAGACACATTAAAGTGTTAATGACGTTATCCCCATAATCCTACTGAAAATTAATTATATCTGAGTGGCATGACCATCTGCTAAATACTAATAAAAATTAATGATCTGCGCATCTGTTCCATATACTAGCTACGTGCCCCCACTAAATGACGTGTAATTTATGCATTCAAATGAAACGAACGTTGACTTGTCATACCGAAATGTGAGTCAAGTGTGAAGGAGACCATTTTTATGAATGAGTGGAATAAGGGCTTATCAATACTAATTTACATTTTTTGAAGAGCCACAATATAAAGTCTAAATGAGGTTACCTGAAGCTAGAGTGAAAAGGTCTATTCTATATCAGGGCCAGAGGCGTAGCTAGAGTGTTAGGCGCCCGGGTACATCTGTACCCCCTGCTCCCCCCCTACGCTACGCCTCTGAACAGGGCTTAGGGTTGGAGCTCGGAGCAGTGGGTTATTTTCTGCCCTTAGCTGGAGCCATTAACATTTCTTCCTGCTCCGAGTTCCAAAAATGTTAAAAATTTATACGAAAGATATAATAATTTATTTGTTTCAATCTATTAAATGTGATGCCCCGTTATTCTATCGGCTATATTGAACCCACTCCTCTACCAGCTATGTTGACCCACTCCTCTACCAGCTATGTTGACCCACTCCTCTACCAGCTATGTTGACCCACTCCTCTACCAGCTATGTTGACCCACTCCTCTACCAGCTATGTTGACCCACTCCTCTACCAGCTATGTTGACCCACTCCTCTACCAGCATTATTGACCCACTCCTCTACCAGCTATGTTGACCCACTCCTCTACCAGCTATGTTGACCCACTCCTCTACCAGCTACGTTGACCCACTCCTCTACCAGCTATGTTGACCCACTCCTCTACCAGATATGTTGACCCACTCCTCTACCAGCTATGTTGACCCACTCCTCTACCAGCTATGTTGACCCACTCCTCTACCAGCTATGTTGACCAATTCTTCTATCAGCTATGTTGCTCCCACTCATCTCCCAAGTATGTTGCTGGTACATGCGTTTCTAATGCCTTGCTAATAATATGGGTATATGACAATAATGAACCCGTTTCCTTAAACACATATTACGCCCTCAAACACACCCCCCCACCCCATTTTGTTTCCTTTTATCGGAGCGCAGCTGGAGCTAAAATAAATTGACCGGAGTGCAGTTTGAGCGGAGCTTGGCCAAAAAGGCCTGCTCAAAATCCCTGATCTATTACATGAAAAGCTTAACCTTAAAAATACTATCATTCCTATTAGGTACTTTGTAAACATGTGTATATATATAATATATATATATATATATGCATAGGATATTTCAATATCTCATTTTACATTTAGCAAACGGCAAGATGGATCTGTTCAAGCTGATCTTTCCCATACAAGAAGAAAAACGAACACTGGGCATCATTGGAGCCATGGCTGGTGATTCTGCATTGGCTCCTGTGTTTGAATTACAGGTCAGAACAACACATCTATCAACTTATCCTTTATGTTGTGTTATAGATCGTCCCATAACTTATAACTATTGAACTGTTTAAAGGAACTGCTAATGGTCTTCATCAAGACACAAGGGACTTCCCTTTTATTTAACCAGTCCGTCCACAAATTTGACAAGGCTTGAGGGAAATAAAAAGGCTGCGCCTATTCGTACCCGGGTACCAGAAGTGAGAGGTTGGGATTAAAAAATCTATTTAAAATATTATTGTTGGGTTTGTAAGACAAAATTTGGTATCAAATGAAAGATAATTGAATGTACTATGTGTTTGTAAACTTAATTGTTCAGTTTAACTAAAGTAAACTACCACAAATGACATCCGAATACTATTGAGTCTAATGGGGCCCGGGTGCGAATGGCGGCTATGCGTGTCCGGTTCCATTTTGATTAAATCAAAAAGATCCCTTTGGTGGAGCCCTTAAATGGCACTTTGGTCCAATGCACGTGGATTGTTTGCCTTCCCAAGGCATGTGGATTGTTTGCCTTCCCAAGGCATGTGGATTGTTTGCCTTCCCAAGGCATGTGGATTGTTTGCCTTTAGATGTTAATCTGGCAGCGCTACAATTACAAAGACAAAGAAAGAATGCGATGTGTAGAAGAAATCCAAGGGAATACCACACACGTTCCGCTTTAGACGGACAGGTGGTGTGTAGGCATATCTTTGGCGGCTAGTGTAGGCATATCTTTGGCGGCTAGTGTAGGCAGATTTTTGGCGGCTAGTGTAGGTAGATCTATGGCGGCTAGTGTAGGTAGATCTATGGCGGCTAGTGTAGGCATGTCTTTGGCAGCTAGTGTAGGCAGATCTATGGCGGCTAGAGTAGGTAGATCTATGGCGGCTAGTGTAGGCATGTCTTTGGCGGCTAGTGTAGGCAGATCTTTGGCGGCTAGTGTAGGCAGATCTTTGGCGGCTAGTGTAGGTAGATCTTTGGCGGCTAGTGTAGGTAGATCTTTGGCGGCTAGTGTAGGCAGATCTATGACGGCTAGTGTAGGCAGATCTATGTTGGCTAGTGTATGTAGATCTTTGGCGCATAGTGTAGGCATATCTTTGGCGGCTAGTGTAGGCATATCTTTGGCGGATAGTGTAGGCATATCTTTGGTGGCTAGTGTAGGCATATCTTTGGTGGCTAGTGTAGGCATATCTTTGGCGGCTAGTGTAGGCATATCTTTGGTGGCTAGTGTAGGCATATCTTTGGTGGCTAGTGTAGGCATATCTTTGGCGGATAGTTTAGGCATATCTTTGGTGGCTAGTGTATGCATATCTTTGGCGGCTAGTGTAGGCAGATCTTTGGCGACTAGTGTAGGCAGATCTTTGGCGGCTAGTGCAGGTAGATCTTTGGCGGCTAGTGAAGGCAGATCTTTGGCGGCTAGTGTAGGTAGATCTATGGCGTCTAGTGTAGGTAGATCTTTGACGGCTAGTGGGCCGTGTAGGAGATTGACAAGATAACGAATTGATCGGTCTGTATGAATGTGATTAGTTGGTGCACACCTGAACCCTCCATGGGATGCAGCTGTATGGCGCCATTAGAATGTGTTCATCACTAAGTAACAATCTATAAGAAAGCTGTTGTAACGCAACTATCTTACGTCCACCAGAGTCGCTACGCTGTCAAGGTTTTTGCTGGCAAGTTACAGCTTCCGTCTGTTGAAGACATGAAGGCAGACGCCGACTTCTGGTCTGGATTCTGTTTGAAGAGGCAGGGGAGATACTGTTACAAGGTAAAATTGAACAATATGATTATGAGCAATGCATCCCAGTTAAAAGTTACAATAGTGAAAGAAATGAGGTTAACCTTTCAGTGTGAATACATATGTCAAACTTGCAAATACCATTTACAGTGAGTGGGGGTAAGGAGGTTCTATGATCTTTTAAGATAAAGGTGCAGTATGCTGGAATATGGCACACAGCTGAGTCTAATGAGGATTTTTTTTTTAAATCTTTAAATTTTTGTGAATTATTGTAAGCATGTGTACGAATCGCAAAAAAGACTCACACATTCTACCTAAATTATGTAAATCGTAAATTTAAAAGACAGATTACTTATGTTATATATATATATTAATGTGTTTGCATGTGAAACCAAAAATTACAGTTTCAGACACCGTTTGACAAATGTCTGCTTCCTTATCTCAACCCCCAGATCCCTGGTTTTCTGTTTGGTGACGCCATCGCCAAGCTGCTCGGCTGTTTCCCGAGTTTCTGGCGTCTGTTTGTCCGTGATCCGATCCTGGCATTCCGAGCATGGTACGGTCCCATTTACCCGGCACAGTACCGTCTGCTGGGGCCGGACAGCGACTGGCGGCAGGCGAGTGAGATCTGTAGACGAGCTGATGGCGAGGGCAGCAGACCTCTCCTTCATGGTACGGTAAACAGGGTCAAGCGTGATGACCTGGCGGCGGCCAGAAAAAAAAGTCGGTTGATTAACGCCTGTCTCCTCTTGCCCGTCTTTGCACTCGCTGTTTATTTGTTTCGTAGCAAACAAAATACAATGTGACAGAAATGTATCTGTTAGATGGTGACAGGTTCTCCGAATAAAATTCTATTGTTAAAAGTAAAGATAGTTACTACCGCTAAAAACACAGGTAAAAGCAGCTTCTTAAAGACACCGGGAACATACGGGACATATATGTTTAAAATTTGGAAAATCTCACTAGCTCTGTTGTTAATAATGACAAAATATTCAATCAACATTAAAAAAAATTTTTTATTAAAAATCTGTATTAAAAAATGACATATTATTTAATATTTTATAAAATCAAAACTTTTAACCACATTCTCTCAGACATAATAATTTCTTTTTATCATGTATAGGAATATAAAATTAACATTCTACAAATCGAAGAAAAAAACACAAATTTTTGCAGAAAAGTAAAAGAAGTCTTGTATATTGCTTTGAAATATTTATTTAGATTTGTAATTAATACAGCAAATTTAAACAAAAATAAAAAACAATAAGATTCTCTTAGAATAAATATCCTACAAATGTAATAACTGCAGGTGTTTAGAATATAAGCAGGTAAAAAGTTTCATTTGTTTTAATGTATAGACAAATGTTTGTACTGTTTGAATTTTTATATAATAGAAAAAATATCATATGGACTATGAACTATGACAAGCGTAATATGATCATAGCAATTTACATACAGTAGGGCGTTGATTTTCCGAACGAATTGAGAGTGTGGGCGGGCAGTTTCGGATAACCTCTTTTTAGGATAACTGAACACTCCCTCAAAAGGTTGCGTTATAGACGTTAGTGCATAGAATACAATATATTTTACATCATAGTTGTGCATATTTTGTGATTTATTGTACAATGTAATCATCATACGATGTATAGAGTGCATTCAGTATTTAGGGTGTATAGGATATATAGGATGTATAAGGGGTATAGGGTGTATTGGGTGTATAGGGTGTATAAGTTGTATAAGGTGTATAAGGTGTATAAGGTGTATAGGATGTATAGAGTGTATAGGGTGTATAAGGTGTATAGGGTGTATAGGGTGTATTGGGTGTATAGGGTGTATAAGGTGTATAAGGTGTATAGGGTGTATAAGATGTATATGGTATATAGGGTATATAAGGTGTATAGGGTATATAAGGTGTATATGATATATAGGGTGTATAAGGTGTATAGGGTGTATAGGTATATAGGGTGTATAATGTGTATAGGGTGTATCAGGTGTATAGGATATATAGGGTGTATAAGGTGTATAGGGTGTATAAGGTGTATAGGGTGTATAAGGTGTATAGGGTGTATAAGGTGTATAGGGTGTATAAGGTGTATAGGGTGTATAAGGTGTATAGGGTGTATAAGGTGTATAGGGTGTATAAGGTGTATAGGGTGTATAAAGTGTATAGGGTGTATAAGGTGTATAGGGTTCGGCACATTACTATCAAAAACCGATTAAGGTATTGTTTTTAAAGACAGCTGACAGGGGCTTAGAATAAAATCCGAGGTCACTTTGTCTTAACAATTTTAAAGATCGCATTTTCTTTCCTACTGCATGTGAAACCGGGTTTTTGCGACAGTGGTCGGAATTGTGCACGAAAATAATAATGTAAACATTACAGAGGCAGATCGGATAACCGATGTTTGGAAAAAGTCAAGTTCGTAAAATCGACTCTCTAATGTATATAGGACAATTCGCAAGTATCATTTTAATGTATAAGTGTAACTGAAATAAACTATTAAAATAAATTTAAAGATTGTACTACCTTGTTTTAAATACTGAATATCACATGTAATGTATAATCTTTTTAGAATATATCTATCTATCTATCTATCTATCTATCTATCTATCTATCTATCTATCTATCTATCTATCTATCTATCTATCTATCTATCTATCTATCTATCTATCTATCTATCTATCTATCTATCTATCTATCTATCTATCTATCTATCTATCTATCTATCTATCTATCTATCTATCTATCTATCTATCTATCTATCTATCTATCTACCTACCTACCTATCTATCCATCCATCCATCCATCCATCCATCCATCCATCTATCTATCTATCTATCTATCTATCTATCTATCTATCTATCTATCTATCTATCTATCTATCTATCTATCTATCTATCTATCTATCTATCTATCTATCTATCTATCTATCTATCTATCTATCTATATGTATATATATATATGTGTGTGTGTGTGTGTGTAGGGCGTCCTCACTCAAGTTACGTAACTGCGTGGATGTAAGGTAGTAAGATATAAATCTTTGTCACGTAGAGAAGGAAGTCCATTTAAAAAGCAGGCGATGAAAAAACAAAATGGCGTTGTGGTTTGCGTTGAGACAGAAACAGTAAAAAAAACCTACACAACTATTTTACAAATGAGTAAGGGGGGGGGGTGTCCTCTTATTGTGCATGTGTTCTTGTCTATTCGTTGGTCAGTCTGGACAACTAGTCAACTTACCTCAGGGCCTGATTAACCTCTAGGCAAACAAGGCACGTGCCTTGGGCACCAAGCGTTTGGGGGCGCCACAAGTCCTCAAGAAATTTTTTTTGAACAAATTTAAGTCCAGAAACAAATGAAACTTGACAAGTGCTATGAAAATGAAGAAATACATTATAATAAAAATTCACATTCAAGTTTGGTACAATCTTGAATGCTTAAAAATTTAGCGCATAAAAAATTTAAAAAAACTCCTGGCAAATGGTAATGAGTAAAATGCGGACCATGCGGACTCACTCGGCTTGTAAATAAATAATGCGATCGTATTCGAATTTTAAAATTTTTTGGGAAGTTTTATAAAAAATTTTCAAGCATTTTTATATTTTCAATAAAAAAATATTAAAATAATAACATTAATTAATTAATTCGACCGGGAACCACATTAGTAATAGACACAAAATGAGCATGTGAACTTGAAAACGTGTGCTGATTTGTATTTTCACTAGCAGATCACTTGCATAAATCTAGGAATGAATTTGAAAGATTTGAAGAAGCTGCAAAAATAATAACACCAGGTGTAGATTATAAGTCAACTTTGACCCGTAATCGTAAAAGAACGACAGTGGCAATTGATGGTGATGCCCCTGAGGTATCTCTGAATGCCATAGACAAATTTCGTATATCTGCATTCTACGCCATTGTTGACAAATTTGAGACAGAAATGAGTAGAAGAGGACAATTATATAATGATGTAGCAGTTTGATTTTCTTGTTTGGTCGATGTATCACTATCACAAACTTCTCAGTGTTGTGAAGAACTAATAAATGCTTATCCTAAAGATCTGAACAATAATTTATGTACTGAATTACAACAGTTTCATTCATATATTCGCCACAAGTTTCCTGCATCAAAATCAGAAAACAACACGTTCAATCATGGAGAATTATACAAAGTAATAGTTAGAGACAACATCGAGTGTGCCTTTCCAAATGTTGAAATCGCCTTGTGCATATTTTTAACATTAATGGTTACTAACTGTTCAACTGGGTGCTCTTTTTCTCAGTTGAAACGTACAAAAAAATCCAAATAGATCAACAACGAAACTAGAAAGGCTCGATTCCATTATCTCTGCTTATGATCGAGGCAGATGTGTTGCGCAAAATTAACTTTGACGATATACTCAAAAACTTCGCTAGATGTAAATCTTGGAAAAAAATCTTTAAAATGTAAATGACAATATCTTTTTGATTTTTTCATCTAGTAAAAAAAGTAGTTTTGTCTATTATTATTTCAAAATTTATTATCTGTTAATTTTAATACAACATACTTTATTGTAGTTTTTATATAAGTGATAGTAGTACAAACTACAAACATATTTGTTAACAACTGTTTTCTTTGAATAATATTGAACATACCAGCGGTCAGGGTCAGTGAAAGATCAGAGGCCCCGGGCAGAAGGGGGCACCCATGTGGGTTTGCGCCTTGGGCACTAAAATGACTTAATCCGGCCCTGACTTACCTGTGTGTCGTGGAATGAAGGCGGTTGTTAATCGTTAGTTAGCCGAGTGATAGGCTCAAATTAGAGACCGACCAATTGTGATTTTCTGGTTTCGCCTGAAACGAAGCCGAAAGTTATAAATAACAATCGGACGAAACCGAAAGCTTAAAGAGACTTTCGGCCGAAACCGAGAGATATATAACTAGGTGTTTTTAAACTCGTTCGCGCACACGTTCTGCGCACAGTAGGCCTACTACATAATTTTTGAACGAATCTGTGATACACGCAAACATGTGTACATGCTTATGATTTAATGGCTAATTTATGGCTAATTATACAAAAATTGAAATAAGAAATAATAATTTTTAATATTACAAAGCGTTCATTATTCTCTTTGTTATCTTTTGTGTCCATATCACGTGATTAGTTTAGTGTGATATTTTAAGTTTATTTCGTTGTCTAGGGCAACATTTATGAGCACGATGACAAGATGAATGTCAATGAATGTCAATGAATGAATGCATTGAATAAGCATAGGGTTCACATTGTTTACAAATTTAAAATCAAAATAATAATCGAAATATTATTAAAATAGGTCAGTCCCCGCGCAGCTGTGAGCAGTGTTAGCAGATGATTAGTCATATATCACACCATGAAAGCAGGACGTCGTGTAATAATTTATGAATATCGAATTGCCGGCCGAGTCACAGTCTGTCTTCTTTTAGACGACCGTAAGTCGAAATCACTTTCGGCCGAAACCGAAAATCAAACGAAAGTTAAGTTTTTCTGTTTTCGGCCGAAACCGAAACTAGGTCGAAAATTTACACAGGGCAACTTTCGCCGAAACCGAAACTAAAATTTGGTCGGTTTCTAGTTCAAATGGGACTATCGAGTTTCTTTCATGTGGGGATTATATGCCGGTATTAAATTGCTGAATATATTAACTGAGTGCATCAAAGCAGGGAATATGATTAATGAGACACAAATTGTGTCAATAAATTGTATAATAAATCGGATATCCTACCTGTTTGGTTTTTACATTTTACTCCCACTCACTTCCTTTCAATTTTTCTGAACTTCCTTTTTGTCAGGGCCTTGCCCCACTCGTATTCTTTTCTCTAATTTTTAGGTAGGCTATATATATATATAAGTAATGTAATTGTAATTTATACTTATGGGAATGTTTATTTTTCTATAAGTACCCACAAAGACTGCATATTTGGAATCATCGGCTAGGGTGCCACATTCATTCGCCTAAAATCCATACCTCAACTATCATGTCTAGACTGTTTCTACGTTATTTTCAACTGCACTTGGGAGGAAACCATGCAGCCGTGCTCTTTCTAACGCAATTTCCGTGCATTACCTTTGCCTTTGGGCGCAGGTCCCCTACACGGTGATCCTGTACCCAGGGTAACGTTTCAGGGGGGTTTGTGGCAAACGCCTCTTTATCGACATGCCATTTTTGGGACGGACATGCCGACTAGAGCCCCGGGGGGTAAAGCTGAACCTATATTGTTCTATTCACCCAAATTGTTTGTGTTTAATTAATCTAATTGAAACTGACAGCGATATTGCAGTCCAGCACTCGTATATAAATAGCAGGGTATGTCAATTATTCGTAGAATATTTTTTTTTAAATTCCGTAGTGCTACGTATGATTTAATTACAAATGTACTTGATCAATTTCTTCTTCTTCTATATTTGGAGGTCCCACGATTAATGTATTGATCATTCTGGCTCCTATTTCAACACCCTTTCTTAGCTCGTGTGCCGTATAAAACTGGTGGTGTACCGGCTTCGACCCGTAGGATATAGTGTACCTAATCCATGTCTATAATTTAATCATCACCCGGCACTTGCAAGGAGGTATTCCTTCCATTAAAAAAACAAAGTTTTGAATACAGTATAAGCCGAAATGTCTCTGAGAAAACTTTCAAGTTATAATTTATAACTGATCCTAATTATGTTTTTTTCCAACTAGATCATGTTTGTTTCTTTGTTATCTTTTTTTATTTGGATATTTTTATTTCTCGCGGCTTTTAGTCGAACTATTAGTAGCTTCCTACCGCCTGTTTTAAAGCTTTATTATGCCTCGTACTTTTAAAAAAAAATGTAAGTCCTACTCTACATTGTCAATGTAACTCAGTCTTGGTCGACAGGGGAGCTGTCTGCCCCGAGGTTTCTGTCTGTAGATCACTTTTGCCGCTCTGCAATCCCGGCATCCTCTCAAGGTTTCCCTGTCCATCGTAGGCTGCCCCTTTTAATTGCCACGACTTAAGAAACAACTGATATATCTCTTGGTTTGTTAGAATTCTCCCTCCATCATTATCTAAAACTGTAACGTATATTTTTCGGATGAATTTCCTCTCCCATTAAGTGAGCAGGTTCTCGGCTTGCTAGGTGAGGGACCGAGTATCACTTGCGTTAATTACAACTTGTCTTATAATTATTGTGTAATTGGTTTTCTTTTTATTTTCCTTGAAAAGTTTTTTTGAACGTTTGGTTCCTGTTCTCCTTTTTTTTTTCAACCATGTCATTATTTCACTGTGCTCATTTATTGTAGCACTTAGATATTTCAAAATATTCACTCTCTCAAAGGGTGTGTCTTTTGATGTGGTCACCGGTGTTACGTAACGTTATAAGGTTGTTTGTAGACTTGATCTGTTTTAAGATTTGACTCGTTATATGAACAATACGCAACAAAGGAATGAAAACCAGGATACAAAGAAAAACGATATTATTGCAAGAGATATTACTATTAATACTGTTTTATTTAATTATACTATTGAATTTATATAAAGAATAAAAAATCAAATAAGACAGAAATATAAAATATATTAACTTGCAGCACAGTAAGTGAAAAAATACTATTCTCGAAAGATACAAATATTAATCTAAGCACACACCAAGTACAATCTTGTAAGGCTGCTATAAGCATTAACATCTTGTAAATGTTAAAGAAAATTAGCAACAACATCTCCCTCGGCCAGGAAATGTGACGGCTTATTTATAGGGAGAAAGTTGGATCCCTCCATAAAAAGAAATGTTAGAAATTGCCTCACCATATAGCATTCTTTAGAATAAATTTTAAAGTAAGAGTTCGTTGGTAAATTGCGTCACGCCAAAAATGACCTTTTCAGACCCACCCCACCCTCCCGGTCACAAAGTGCACAAATTATTTAGCCCACCTATTTAGTCTCATGTCAGACCTAAAAAAATTCAAAACAAACATAACATTTTCATAAATAAACTAAGATTTTATCTTATTCTTTAACATTTTTTCCATAATGGATTAAGATGTTGCTATATGGTGAACATTTGAAGTGTTTGTGCGTTTTGTGAAAATTCAAGCTCAGGGTTCTTATCATTAGAAAACATGGACGTAAAACAACAAAAACATTTCTGAAGCAAATGTAAAATGACCACAACAGTTTTTGCATCATTTTTCGATATGCGCAGAAGGTGTGCGCGACCGAGTTTCACGGTACCTATATAACCTGAGGCAATTTTGATCTCATATTAATGTTTTTAAAATTTAATTGAAAAAAGTTTTTTTTAAATTAGAATATGTTTTTGTGACGTCACACATTTTTTTTATCCCTCCTCTCCCCTGTCAGAAAGTGAAAAAACTTCTCGAAATAAGCGTGACGTAATTGACGAACGACCCCCAAAACACTCGTTTCCCAATCAAGGTGGAATTAGAACAGCGCTGCAGATTTAAATCAGTGATGCCAAATTTAAAAATAAAAAAGGGAGTCACCCCCAACGCGAGGTTGAAAATAAATAGGGAAACACACAAGCTATCACACCAATATGTCTGTTTCGTGACATTACCATATTATTATGCTTTGTCTCTTGTTTCCCTTTTAACTCAAGACTAGCGTTAGTTAAGACATGTTCAAATTGATCGAATGATTCAATTCAAGCACTGATGTTTCAGCCCAGTAGTGGTACGTCGTCCGCATATGCCTGATCATCATCATCATCATCAGGTCCCGTAGTCATTCGACCGTTGGGGCGCCACAGATGACATGTACACTATTCTTCTCCATTCCTCTCGGTCTTCTGCCCTACGCATAGCATCGCCTAATTTTAATCCCGTCCATTCTTTGATATTATCTTCCCATCTTTTTCTTTGCCTTCCTCTTGTTCTTTCTCCTCTAGTAGTGCCTGCAAGATCTCTTTGGCGAGCCCTTGTTTTCTGGTCACGTGGCCATACCACTCAAGTTTGCGCTTTTTAACAGACGTAAGGAGGTCATCGTATTGCCCAATTGCTTGACGAATCCTTTCTTTTATTTGCTCATTGGTGACGTGGTCTCTATAGCAGATGCCAAGAATGCCTCTGTAGCATCTCATCTCCATCGCCTTTATTTTCCTTTCAAGTTCTGCTGTTAATGTCCATGACTGACAGGCATATAAGAAAATGGAGAGGATTAATGAGCGCATCTGCCTGATTTTGGTGCTGGGGGCTATATTTTTGTTGTTCCATATTTTCTTGAGCCTCTTTAGCCTAATACTGGCCACATAAAGTTATGTCATTGATTGTTCCTCTGGAAGTATGGTGTGTGATGGTTCCGCTGGTTCTCACACATGGAGACCGACCAGATATGATTTTATTGTTGTCAGCCTAAACGGAAGCCTAAACAAAAAACTTAACAAGGCTCTCGGCCGAGACCGAAAGATCTATGTATTTCGAAACTCGTTCGCGCATCCGTTCTGCGAATGTTGAAAAATAATGGGGTAAAGTATCGATATTTACATTCTTTTTATAAAATATGAGATTATCGTGAATTTTAATAGATATACATCTAACAAATACATTTAATAAACACCATTTGAATTCCGCCCCTGAGGCAGCCTTACCCACTCTTCCACTCGATTGACTGCAAGGGAGACGGCACCAGAAAAGGAACACCTGGTCGGACGGGGTGCTGCTTTCACACAGCAACCGGGCCGGACTTTCTAGGGCTGGGGTGGATATATTTTTACGTTCCTGATCCCCTGAAAAAGAGGTTGCTTAGGAGCAGTACCCTCAAAGACTGCATACTTAAAATCATCGGAGAGGGTCGCAACCTTCACTCTCCTCATATCCATACGGCAACTGTAATCATGTCGCAACGTGTTTCTGTGTTATTTTCAACTGCTCTTGGGTAGAAACCATGCAGCCGTGCTCTTTCTAACGCAGTTTCCGGGCGTTAGCTTTGCCTTTCAGCGCAGGTAAAATGTCCACTCAAATGTCCAGACGTAAGTCTTGGAGGAACTCTTTGTTCCACTAACCACAGTTCCGTTGAAGAACGAGTTCAGATTGGTCGACATTTAAATTTGTTCATCTGCAATTATTATTTATCGAATGATTTTATATTTCACCCAGATTAAACAAAAGTTGAACGCATATTGAGCTACATGTAGCACAATAATACAGTAGGCCCAACATGTAGCATGATAATACAGTAGACATATACATGTAGCACGATAATACAGTAGGCCCAACATGTAGCACGATAATACAGTAGGCCTATACATGTAGCACGATAATACAGTAGGCCTATACATGTAGCACGATAATGCAGTAGGCCTATACATGTAGCACGATAATACAGTAGGCCTATACATGTAGCACGATAATGCAGTAGGCCTATACATGTAGCACGAAAATACAGTAGGCCTATACATGTAGCACGATAATGCAGTAGGCCTATTCATGTAGCACGATAATACAGTAGGCCTATATATGTAGCACGATAATGCAGTAGGCCTATACATGTAGCACGATAATACAGTAGGCCTATACATGTAGCACGATAATGCAGTAGGCCTATACATGTAGCACGATAATACAGTAGGCCTATACATGTAGCACGATAATGCAGTAGGCCTATACATGTAGCACGATAATGCAGTAGGCCTATACATGTAGCACGATAATACAGTAGGCCTATACATGTAGCACGATAATACAGTAGGCCTATACATGTAGCACGATAATACAGTAGGCCTATACATGTAGCACGATAATACAGTAAGCCTACTAAATAATTATTATACGAAACGGTGAAACATGCACACATGTGTGTAGGCTTATGATTTAAATTAATGGTTACTGTAGGCCTTTTTATACAAAATTGAACTAAATAATTATATTTTTAAAAATAATACTCAAGGTTTCAATATTCTCTTCCTTTACATTTGTGTCCGTACACGTGACTAAATTTGTGGAATATTTTTATTTCGTCGATAACAATTTTATCAGCATGATGATGATGAATCTTAAACAATTAATGAATTTAATGTTCCCTAACAAATGTTACACAAAATAATAATGGTAATAACACCAATTTGTTTCTCTCAATACTATTCGCCTTTGTTCACTCTATAGTTTCAGTTTTCATGCTATTAGTTCCGTGAGGATTTTGTAAGTTACATTCAGGAGGGAGATTCCCCTATAATTTGAACAAACCAGTTAAATCCTTTCATGTGAATTGCGATTATGAGCGCAGTATCCCATTCTATTGTGATTTCTTCTTTCTTTTCTGATACGAGCTCTTGAATTTATCTATGTAGTTCGTTTCCACCTAGTTTGATCAGCAACGATAAGGTATATTCCTGAGATTCTATTGTTTTTCATGACCCAATACTGAAAATACTGATACTTTGCATGCAAAAAGGGTGTAAAGGAGGGGGGGGGGGGGGGGGTAGTTGAATTTTCGGTGCTTGCCCAACGTGGCATTTAGTCAAGGTAAGCCACTGCTCATAATTTATTACACTACGCAATGTAATTACGAGTTTTCTTCTCGACGGTAGAATAGTGCGATGATAAATGAATAGGACGAGGAGAGTGAACTTTTGGTTCAAGCTAAAGCCATCTCATCTTGTTTTATGACTGGATGAGTTGACTTTTATGACTGGATGAATAAACCTTTATGACTGGATGAGTCAACCTTCATGACTGGATGAGTCAACCTTCATGACTGGATGAGTCAACCTTCATGACTGGATGAGTCAACCTTCATGACTGGATGAGTCAACCTTCATGACTGGATGAGTCAACCATCATGACTGGATGAGTCAACCTTCATGACTGGATGAGTCAACCTTAATGACTGGATGAGTCAACCTTCATGACTGGATGAGTCAACCTTCATGACTGGATGAGTCAACATTCATGACTGGATGAGTCAACCTTCATGACTGGATGAGTCGACTTATGAGGCAATTAAAGTTTGCTGCCACCTTTACGGTATTATTTGCAAAAGATGAACTTGTGGTTCAAGGAATTGTTTTCTAAATAAATGTCCTACTTCAAAAGCTGCTGTATCATTGCATAAAGTTTATATAGAGAGCTTTATAGACTCGTATTTCACTCTTAGAAAGCACATCTAATATTTTATGTGAACACTTTTAACAGGGTAATACAAAATAAAGAACGAGAGAGAAGGAGAGGGAAAGAGGGAGGGAGGGAGAAATGAGAGATGGAGCGAGAGAGGAGAGAGGTGTGAAGAGTGATGAGAGAGAGTACGAGAGGGAAAGAGAAAGAGGGGAGTGTCGAGGGAGAAAAGAATGGAGAGAGAGAAAGAGGAGAGAGAGGGGAGGGCAGGCCAGGGAGAGAGAGAGAAAGAGAGTGAGGGAGAGAGAAAGGGTAGCAAGGAGGGAGATAGATAGAGAGGAGAGAGATCAGAGGGAGGTGAGTGGAGAGAGCGATAGATGGAGGGTGGGGAGAGAAGGGAGTGAGATTGTGAAGATGATAATGAGAGAGCGGGAGGGAGAGACAGGGAAGATAAAGTGATGGGGTAGGGTTGAGGTAGAGAGATAGAGGGGGATGGAGGGAGAGGGGGAACGGGGAGGGGTGAGGGAGAAGGAAAGAGAAAGGAGAGAGAGGGGAGTGGGAGAGAGAGGGGAGATAGATGGGGAGATAAAGACAGGAAAGGAGCGAGAGATATATGAGAGAGAGAGATGGACAGAGGGAGAGTGAGAGAAAAGGTCGAGTATATCGAGGTATGTGGGGTGGGACGAAGATTATTAAGAACCAGACGGCTTAAAGCAGTCGTGGCCTCGAAGCCCTTTGGGCTGGCATCCCTGGGCTAAAATCATGTACACACAGCATATCATCTAAGTTTTTCCCTCCCTAACTTTCCCCACGACTAGATTGAAACGTGGATTGATCATTGTGTCAGATTTCTTCTTTTCAAGCGCGTTCTTAATTCGGTATTATTTATTTAAATCACCAACGAAATGTGTATTCTACTAAAGTTTTTATATGTTTTTGTATACTGCTTTTCTGCACGTTTCATCCACACAAAAAAAAAAACAACTGTAACTTTTCATTGTCTGACCTTAACCCCCCCCCCCCCCCCCCCCCCCGTTACCCTGGGAAGGGGCGGTATAATGTTTTTAACGGAAAAGAGATATGGAGGAGCTTTGCAAATGACTTCTGTGACATTTCAGGCTGCTTGAACTCGGGGCATTTTAAAATGAACTTTTTTAAAATATAGCTATAAAAATGTAGACTAGGTCTTTAAACTTTAACGGGTTTTATTTTCTTGCCAAGCATAACCGTAAGAATATATAAGTTTAAAATGATATAAGGTTGTTGTTCTACTCTTGTTATGTCAGCAAATTAATGTACATCTTAATGAGTGTAAGTGTAGCGTAACGCTACGACATTCTATGTACTTGAAATGTGTCCCACATTGTTTGAGTACGGCCTGTCTAATTTAGCACACATGTTGTTTTTTTCTTCGCCTTCTCACATGCTTTAAGTTTTTGTGTAAATAACCTGCTAAGGGCATAAAGGTTAAGCTGTTCTCTGCATGATTAAATGTACAAACATTTTGTTTGGGAGGACAGCTTCCTGTTTTAGTTTTACAAAAATTTAGTTTGGAAGAACGGCTTAGTGTTTTAGCTTTAAAAACATTTTGTTTTGGAAGGACAGCTTCCTGTTTTAGCTTTTAAATATTTTGTTTTGGAAGGACAGCTTCCTGCTTTAGCTTAGAAATATTTTCTTTTAGAAGGACAGCTTCCTGTTTTAGCTTTTAAACATTTTGTTTTGGAAGGACAGCTTCCTTTTTTAGTTTTAAAAACATTTTGTTTTGGAAGGACAGCTTTCTGTTTTAGCTTTTAAATATTTTGTTTTGGAAGGACAGCTTCCTGCTTTAGCTTAGAAATATTTTTTTGGAAGGACAGCTTCTTGTTTTAGTTTCTCTTATATATATTTTGCTTGTAGTGTAATTGCTTCCATCTCCGGCTAGTGCGCAAAATATAATTCCCGATAACTGCGCTATGGTAAGGTATTGTAAGGTATGGTAAGGTATGGTAAGGTATGGTATTACGGACCGTTATAGATGGAGAATTTAATCTCTTAATTTTAGTCTATGGCTCGTTCAGAAACAGTCCATAATAAAGAACGATACCAACGTTTAAAAATAATACCAAATACGACAATCAAGGCCAGAGCTAATTACAATTAATAACCTTTTAATTTGTGAACTTCAATTAAATAATAACAGCAAGTGAAATATGATTGAAATTATAAACTTACAGATTTGCTGGTACCGGTACTGTATATCAAAATACAATGAGCACAAAATTGTACGAGGAAATAAAAATCTCTATACACAACAAAGTATAATGACACATAGCATGCCTCGTAATCAAGGAAAGGAAAATCTCTCCCTCTCTATCGGTCAGCCCTTTTTATAGGCAGTTTCAGATAAACATTCTGGAAATGGAACACACAGTCTTACTGTTTCCAACATTTTCTAGATTGTTCTATCATGTTCCACAGAAACGGATGATAGTAAACAAAAGTATCATCAAAGGGATATTTTTTCTAGCCGCCCCAACACAGGACCGACTTGAAAGAGGTCATGCACGTGGAAGGCGGGCAAAGCGTCTTAAAATACGTCATCCCTTATAACATATGGTAAGGTATGGTAAGGTGTGGTAAGGTATGGTAAGGTATGGTAAGGTGTGGTAAGGTATGGTAAGGTATGGTAAGGTATGGTAAGGTATGATAAGATATGGTAAGGTGTGGTAAGGTATGGTAAAGTATGGTAAAGTATGGTAAGATATTGCAAGGTGTGGTAAGGTATGGTAAGGTATGGTAAAGTATGGTAAGATATTGCAAGGTGTGGTAAGGTATGGTAAGGTATGGTAAGGTATGGTAAGATATTGCAAGGTGTGGTAAGGTATGGTAAGATATTGCAAGGTGTGGTAAGGTATGGTAAGGTATGGTAAGGTATGGTAAAGTATGGTAAGATATTGCAAGGTGTGGTAAGGTATGGTAAGGTATGGTAAAGTATGGTAAGATATTGCAAGGTGTGGTAAGGTGTGGTAAGGTATGGTAAGGTATGGTAAGCTATTGCAGGGTATTGCAAGCTATTGCAAGGTGTGGTAAGGTATGGTAAGGTGTGGTAAGGTATGGTAAGGTATGGTAAGGTGTGGTAAGATATTGTAAGGTGTGGTAAGGTATGGTAAGGTGTGGTAAGGTATTGTAAGGTGTGGTAAGTTATGGTAAGGTGTGGTAAGGTATGGTAAGGTACTCGAAACATTAGCAGGTACACTTCAAATTTTATGCCTTATAGAGTATCTTAATTTATTTTTCAGATATATTATTTATTAAATACAAATAACATATATCTACTATTGGTTTATTATTTATGTTCAATCATTTATTTCAATCTGGATTGTCTTCTTTTAACTAGTTCTTTATTAGATCAAAAAATTCTAAAACCGGTTTTTTGAAAATCAACAACCGTTTTCGTGTTGCACAAACGAAAACCTGTTTTACATTATTAAAATCTGAAGTCTAGATGGTGCAAGAATAGGCCAGTTACTTGAGCGAATGGGGATGTTTGGATGGAATGGGTGAGATGTAAAAGTAATACTTAACTATTGTGAAAAAAAATTCTAAAAACGTATGTCTCCCGTAAAGTCTCCCTTAAGAATAAAATAACTTCCATGCTGGGGTATCTCATTCACAATTCACGTTAGTCGCAGACAGCACATGGGTCAGCATTATGACGCGTATATTATAATGGCGATAGCGCCAAACTTATGGAATATTTTGCCTCAATCTTTGAGGGGTATTGAAAAGGATAAAACATTATTTAAGAATTTAAAAACTTTTTTGTTTAAATAGATTTATGAAAACCAGAGCGCAGTGAGCATGCTAAAGTAGCATGGTTACCGGTGCCATATAAATATCCAATCAAATCAAATCTTCATTGTCACCGTAAAAAAAAGTTATTACAGGTTGAGATGCGCAAATACTCTCTGACTCATTACAAAATAAATTATTTCTAAGAGATTATTACCCCCCCCCCTTTTTCCAAAAAAAAATACCCCACGCAATGTATGGCAGTATAGTTCTCAGCATATCATCACAAATCAGATGAAATGAAGCGGTAATTAATTTCTTTCACATTGTTTATGACCAGGATACACTTTCAGATAACGTGGCCAGTGTCAACCAAAAGTTGAGACGCCTGACCCTTGTTACAATTACTGTAATTCCTTGTGACCCGACTCGTGCACAAAATGATAACGAAGTACGCACGCAGACGGGGGAGAGTTCTACAAAAAAAAAACTAACGGCTTTAGAAACGTCTGACCCATATTTTAATACTATAATGTCACTGACCTCAGATGTCATTAAAATGATGCTGCAAACAAAGCCTGTGTTAATGATAAAGTAAGGTGTGATGCTTGATGAAACTCTCTTTGAAGGAATGTCTCCAACCGAATTTTTCTCTACTGGATTCTAAACTTCGATGAGGATAATGACTGATTACTTGTATAGCGCTTGTGTCCATGCTATTTAAATATGCTCACATCGCTCTGATGTCATAAAATCTATTTAAAGAAAACAGTCTTTAAATAGTTCTTAAATATTTTTAATTTCCCTCAAAGATCGAGGAAAACCGCTCATAAATTTAGGCGTAATAGCTTCAAAAGAGCGCACCTCGTATGACTTGTTTCTGTGTCCACCTACATTGGGAATTCTCAGTAAGGACTGTAATGAAGAGCGCAGGCTCTTTAAGGATACTTGTTTAGAAATCAGTTCTTTTAGATAGTCCGATGAAGATCCTTCCATACAGCTGTACACCAGAGACAGAACTAGGTAAGCTGAAGTACTTAAAAGAGTTGACTGTATGTATAATACGGCAACTTAAATTTAAATTTATTTCGACCAATATTGACGATTGCAAGGATTGTCCATCTATGTGTTTTATAGCACCAGCCACCAGGCGGCAAAATGTCAAAAAATGTGAGTACACTCCAGATTTCCAAGAAAGCAAACAATGGCTATAAACAATGCTAAGAAATCAGTCCATAAGAACTCCATGTTTTAACAGAAAAAAATGGTTTAGAAGAATACTGGTTTAAAGGAATTGATGTTTAAAAGAATAATGGTTTGACAGAATAATGATTTGACAGAATAATGGTTTGACAGAATAATGGTTTGACAGAATAATGGTTTGACGGAATAATGGTTTGACAGAATAATGGTTTGACAGAATAATGGTTTGACGGAATAATGGTTTGACGGAATAATGGTTTGACGGAATAATGGTTTGACAGAATAATGGTTTGACAGAATAATGGTTTGACGGAATAATGGTTTGACAGAATAATGGTTATATGACAGAATAAGGGTATGACAGAATACTTGTTTGACTGAATAAGGACTAAGATGCTTTTATTAAGAAGTTCTGGGCAGCTCAGTTCATACGCCACGTCATTAGAATGTACTTCATGATAATGATGTGCATACTTTTAAACATCGACATTATTATTAAACAATTGAAAGAGGTATTGGCTCTATAGATCTCTTTCATCGTCTCCGATTGGTTGATAGAAATACGCTTACATGTATCGATGAAACAGATAAAACAAAGAACACGACTGTTCAATCAATTTTTCAGGAAAGTGGAAAAAAGTTTTACGAGAATCGAGTCAAAATTTTCAGTCTATAATTATTATACTCATTCGTGACTCATTCCTTGTTTTTTTTTTTTTTTGTTGCAAGGTATAAAGTAATTTGATTAAACAATCTAGCAATCATTTGGCGTGTCTACACCGTCCGTGTACCTATATGCTTATACTCATATCGGATGCCTATGGCAAGGGGTCTTCAAACTATGGATAAATGGGTGGTTACATGTGAAAATGCCCATAACGGGTTTGCAGTGGGCAATACAATGCGAGTTGAATGTTCGTAATGAGACAGGTGTGATAAAACTCGCTGAGAAGCAACTTCGAGGAAAATGGAAGCTCATATGTGCTATGTATTCGATCGTGAACAATTGTATAGTCAATTAGAACTACTCATTAAAAAGTGATCGTTGAAAAAGTGTGACATCTCACCACGCCACCTCACCACGACATCTCACCACGCCACCTCACCACGACATCTCACCACGACATCTCACCACGCGACCTAATCACGCAATCTCACAACGACATCTCAAAACGCCACCTAACCACGACATCTCCCAACGACATCTCACCACGTGACCTCATCACGCAATCTCACCACGACATCTCACCACGCCATCTCACAACGTCATCTCACCACGCCAACTCACCACGCCAACTCACCACGCCATCTCACCACGACACCTCACCACGCCAACTCACCACGCCATCTCACCATGCCATCTCATCACGCCAACTCACCACGCCATCTCACCACGCCACCTCACCACACCATCTCATCACGCCATCTCACCATGCCATCTCACCATGCCACGTCACCACGCCAACTCACCACGCCATCTCACCATGCCATCTCATCACGCCAACTCACCACGCCATCTCACCACGCCACCTCACCACGCCATCTCATCACGCCAACTCACCACGCCATCTCACCATGCCACCTCACCATGCCACCTCACCCCGCCATCTCACCACTCCCTCTCAACACCACACATTACCACGACATCTCACCACGACATCTCACCACGACATCTCACCACTCCCTCTCAACACCACACATCACCACGACATCTCACCACGACATCTCACCACGCCATCTCACCATTTCCCTCTCAACACCACACTTCACCACGCCATCTCACCACGCCATCTCACCACGCCATCTGATCACGCCATCTCACCATCTCAAAACAGGTTGCCGATAGAGCCAGCAGTTTCATCCTCAATAAAAAATATGTATATATTTACTGTGAATTTTTCAAAAGGAGTTTTAAAATAGGGGCTTCCCAACGGTAAAATGGGGGGGGGGTGGGGCAAACGTCCCTGATTCAAATAATGTCGGAGGAGAGCGATGTCTATTTGACATCGAAATAGCTGATGCGATTGACCAAATTGGTGTGACGGCTGACTTCAGTGACTCTCTGGAAGACTGAGAGTCGAGCATTATGTACTAATTTCCCCTCTGTGGCATATATAAATATAAGGATATATAACTATGCAGCAGAACATGGTAAACATCTGTGTCGTGCTGCCAAGTTGCTGCTAATATAAATGTTCGCGTTAGAACTCTCTAACCAGATTCAGACTAAGAGATCAACACTTCTATTAGAGAAATGTTACGAATATAATATCCCAGTACATCAACTCTATGTGGGCTATAAAATGGCCTATGACAGCATCAAATGAAAATATCTATTTGAGACTCTGCAGGAGTTTGGCATTCCCAACAAACTGACAAGACTGATACATGTAACATTAAACAACTCAAAAAGGTGCAGGGAGGATATTCAAGGGAATTTCAGATTAGACGTGGCCTTATATAAGGAGACTCACTGTCTCCTATTTAACATAACATTAGAGAGAGTTATAAAAGCATATATATATTGACACCCGAGGACCAATAACAGGATACTTTCTGAGAGAGACCCAAGACCCACAACCAATGAGCACTCTCTACCTTCAACCCCTTCAGTATCATGTATATGCTGATGACATAGCACTGTTAGGGAAAAGTATTAAAGACATATCAAATCCTTTATTGAATGAGAAGACGCATCACTACAAGCAGGGCGGGAAATTAACAAGATAAAAACAAAATACGTGACTATGATAAGAGAAGAACAGACAGATGAAGCCATTAAAATTAGAAACCAGACTTTTGAAAAAGTAAATCAAATCAAATATATAGGATCTTTAATAAATGAAAGAAACGAATTACTAACAGAAATAAAAGAAAAAAAATATCGGCCGGAAATAAGGCATAGATTAGTTGTCAGAAAATACTCAAAAGTAAAAATATAACAAGAAAAAGAAATAAAACCATTTATAAAACTATAAGTAGACCAGTTGTAACGTATGCAACTAAAACTTGGACTGTAACAAAAACGACAGAAAACCTATTAAACACATGGGAGGTAAAAGTTCTCCGGAAAATATATGGACAAAGGATGAATATGGATGGAGAAAACGAACCAACCAGGAATTGTATAGTCTATATCAGGATGCCACGATAGTAGCAGAAATAAGTGCTTGGCATTTAGAAAGAATGTCAAATGACAGAGGATTGAAGAGGATACCCCAGAGGAAATCAGATCAAAGGTAGACCTAGACTTAGATGGATGGACGATGTGGGAAAAAGATCTACAGAAGCTGGGAATCAAAGCACGGAAAAGAAAAGTATTAGTTAGATCTGAGTGGAAGGGAGTGGTGAGGCAGGCTTTTAAGTCATTCATGGGAGATATCGCCGCGGAGATGGGTGAATGTATGTGAAATACTGTCAGAAACATGCAGAGTTTTCAGACAAACATCACCAGCTGATCCCTTCACTCGCCATTTCGCTGTTGCGGACCAGAGGCGTAACTGGGTTTTTGACGCCCTTGGCTAATTTATTTTTGGCGCCCTTGATAAATTGAAAAATTAAAAAATTAGAGATTTAGCGGCGCCCTTTTGAACTGGCGCGGGCCGGCGCCCTTGGCAACTGCTCCAATGCCAATCCGTTGTTACGCCACTGTTGCGGACTATCTTCCGACCCCCTTATCTCTAGCTGTGTGTTTCCTCCATCAGGATCTTTTCAGAAAACGTCTTCAGTCGATTCTGTGGCTTTTGTCGCATTGGAATCAGCTTCCGCACTGTCACTTTGATCGGGCAGGGAGAAGAAATCGATGGCGTGGAAGCAGGGCCGACCCTAACAATTGCGGGGCCCTATGCGAAACGGATTGCGCGGGGCCCATTCTGGGTAGAGGATAAGGATAATAAGTGAACATTAAGATTTTTTATTAGAAAATAAATTCGGGGCGGGGCCTATGAAAGTGCGGGGCCCACTGCGGCCGCATAGTTTGCAGTGGCCTAAGGCCGGCCCTGCGTGGAAGGCTCCCGAACGAAACATGAGATGGAGTGTGGGTGCATTTTGACGCATACCTGAAAATAGTTTTGGATTATTCTACACTTAGTCATCAAACAACAGAAGAGATGCCAGTGGGCTGCTTTCAAAATAATTGACGGACCGGGGCAAGGGGGACACTACCCATAGATATGCCTGTTATGTACCGTTGTAAGATTAGAGTATTTCATCTCTTATTTGTCTAAATGGCTCGTTGACATACAGTACACAACAAAAGACGATACCATAAATTAAATACAATAACAAAGAAAACGATACCCAAACTAGGACCGATTACAATTCATAATTTTATTAATTTAATTTTAATTTACAAAATAAAAAAGAAATAAAAACTAAAGCTATTGATTTACAGTATAATGTTGGCTTGTACCGGTACAATGTTGAAGAAGATACAATGTTTTAAAAGGTACAATGTTGAAAAAGAAAGTGCACGCACACAAAGAGTAAATATATAAACTCACAAATCTTCGTCTCGTCATCGTGTTAGCAAATATCTCTGCCGTAATTAGTGTTCGCACACTACCTCCCCAGGCGTATATATAGCCTGTTTCATAGACATTTCTAGAACGGGCCTAGGGGTCGTTCGTAAATTACGTCACGCAAAAAATGACCTTTTTAAACCCCCTCCCCCCGTCACAAAGTGTCACAAATTCTTTACCCCCCCCCCTCCACCTTGTCACGTCACACCTAAAAAAAACTAAAACATTCTCATAAATAAACTAAGATTTTATTTTATTCTTTAACATTTTCCCACCATGGATTAAGGTGTAGAATTATTAGAAAACTATGACGCGACACAGCGAAGTCCTCGCCGCGCCGAATGTAAAATGGCCACAACAGTTTTCGCGTCATTTTTCGATATGCGCAGAAGGTGTGAGCGACTGAGTTCATAGTACCTCTAATACCTGAGTCAATTTCGACCTCAAATTATTGTTTTTAAAATTAATTAAATAAAGATTTTGCAAAATTATAAAATTTTACTTTAAAAAAAAAAAGTGACGTCACAAATTCTTGCCCCTCCCTTTCCCCCCCCCCCCCCCCCCCCTTGATCGTGACGTAATTTGGGAACGACCCCCTACACATTGTATTCATTTCCTGATTAGACTCGATTCTATTATTTTTTTTTTTTTTTTTTTACAGATTTCTAATAATACAGGTTATAGATTTCATTTAGTTGTAAACAAGGTCAAGGCGACTATTTTTATTTAGCCACACCTCAAAAGCGCCGTGGAAATTTGGGGTCAGGTAAGACAAAGAAATAAGTAAATCTCATGGATTTCACATATTTTAAGTGACAGTTTGCTTTATTAGAGAAATTAGCGCGTGTCAGAATTTCAGGATATTTATTAAATGCACAAATTTTCAACAGACAACCCCACCCCCCACACACACACAACCATGGGCGCCCGCAGAAAATTTTCTAGGGGTGGCAAAATATTTTCGGGGGGGGGGGGGCAAAATACTTTCTCTTTATTTTCTCTTTACTTTAATATATTTTTTGTCTATTTTTGTCTAAAAAAAAATTTAATCGATCAATCCAGGAGGGGGGGGGGGCAAGTGCCCCACCTTGCCACTAATTGCGGGCGCCCAAGCACACAGCAGACATATTACGAAGATATATATAAAGAAAAAAAAATTAAAATATGTATTTCATTTTTAAATTTGTCAGATTTACTTTATTTCATAAGTAACGACATATCATTATTTACTTAGTAGCTTACAACCCCCCCCCCCCAACCGGTCCTATTTCCTTTCGGCCTTACATTTTGAGTTGTGCAGGTCTGATTTAGAGGATTAAATCTAGTGACTAAAATCTCGGAGGGTTGGGGGGGGGTGTGGCTGGGATACGATAAGCCACACTCACATAAGGACAAAAAAGTATGGATGTGGGGGTGGAAATGCGTAATTTGTTTGGATGTTATTCAAGGACAACAAAAAGGACTGCTAATTTCTACATAGGCCTACATGTTAAACAGAGGACTACTAAGTTCTATATACGTGTGTGTTAAACAAATGACTGCTAAATTCTATTTCCGTGTTAAACAAAGGACTGCTGACTTCTATATACGAGTTAAACAAAGGACTGCTGAGTTCTTTACACGTGTCACGTGTTAAACAAAGGACTGCTGACTTGAATATGAATCACTGACATTTGACAACCAGCACATGTTTCACTGTATTGCGATTTATCTGGTGTCTACATGTTGTGTTAATCAGAGAAAAGTCTCTTTCAGTGGGAGAATTTGTCCCAATCCCGGTCTGGGGAAAAGTGCGCAATTCGTCAAAAACGACACACTGGCCGGGACATTTCCTGACCTTTTATGGACGCCGGGACATTTCCTGACCTTTCATGGACGACGGGACATTTCCTGACATTTCATGGACGCCGGGACATTTCCTGACCTTTCATGGACGCCGGGACGGCTGATGTGAAAATATGGTCTGTCCTGTATGAAACGGGACATCTGGTCACCGGAGTCACCGCACATAACATTTACAGGCATCTCAGGACCTATCTGTGCATATGTGCCTTCTATCTTAATTTGAGAACCATTGCACGCGAGACGCTGTAACACTGGCGCGCGCAGCTGCTAAAATTCTTACTACGTCAACGAGTAGGCGGGCGGTGAAACACCCACACCAGTCAACCAATACAACACACCAGGCAGGCCTTGCCGGGCGTTGCATCATCACAGAGTAGCAGAGGGATTGACACTGAACAAGACAACACATGGATGTAAAAACAACAAAGGATCCAATAAATTTCTTCTCAATGGTCCAGATCAGGGTGTCGATGACCTGTATTTCGTTCCACAACACCAGTCCAGTGTATGAACCGCGTCGGCACACGATAAAGGAGGTCACAAGTGCTTGAGAGCTGTGGTGTGCTTGTTTACATTTCGGTTTTCTTTCTTGGCCGTGTTTGAACAGGATCTTCAGGTTGGTGTGTAGAGAGCGTTTAACCACGTGGACATATAGGCCTAACGCAACTGTTTGTAACAGTATCGTTTGGGGTCAGTAATGTTATTGTAATTCATTTATCTGGCCTTATCATTCATTATCACTTGTTTTTTTTAAAAATAATTTAGAATGGATTTTGTTGTGGATAACAGTTGTTTGATTTGATTAGGTAGCCGATGAGGCTGAGACTAAAGTCAAAGTATAAACTATAAACTTAAAAGTATTTCCGACGAGATTTACTGATGATATATGTATATAAAGTTAAAATTACAATTTCAATATTTAAATTTGCACTTATCTTACGTTCTTAACGTCCACTCCACTTTCTGTAAATATTTAAAATTCACTCTTTATGTCAAATTTAACTTTAAATTAATATTTAATTCAAGTCTTATTTAATTGTCACGAGCTCCCTATGCTAAGTGTTTTGATGTTTCCAAGGAAACACAATAACTATACAATAAACAAAGTCTTTAATATAACGTAAAATGACTACAGCTGATTTATTGTTTAAATGTGCTAAGTAGAGTAATATTCGATATACAATGAGAATAATAGCATGCGCTATGAGAAAATACACTTTGTAATAGGATGATTTTCGTACATATATAATTACTAAAATGACATTATAATAGTGATTCTCAATATCTGAACAACTCTGAATCATACAAGCGAAACGCTACCATACGACGAAGTGGAATCTTGCAAGACTGTCGCCCCTCTACAGCGTGAATCTGTCCTATGGCATGGTCGTGATTGTTAGCGTCTCTCGTTGTCTCTCTGCACTGGCATCTGCGCACACACACCGTCAAGAGTTTGTGACGATTAGTTAACGACGTTAAAAGGTGGCTATTCCTGAAATATATGAATAAATCACCTACACCAAGTGGTCTATGCTAAGCCCTATCTGACTACTTACCGTAGGCTTCCAAAATACTAAACCTCTACATAACGTAACTATCAGTCACACGAACTACCATAAAGATCCTCCATACACACACCGTACATACACTTACCTCTCTATGTTGATACTGTTCTATGTTGATACTGTGGCAAGGCTGGTACAAGGTAAGTCTATGTGTCTGAGCTCTCACGAGAGAAGTCTCATGTGTGGGCCGTAGTGCTCAGTGAAACTACAGAATTAAATGTCCTTACTTATACCCCTCGTTCCTACCCAAACTTCTTTGTTGGTCCAAGAATGCTCTCTATCAACACATTCCTGACCCCTATCATTTCCAGTTGATTAGGAATTTCCGTCGTTAACCCAAATTATCAATGCCTTCTAATTTCAGGTCAATTAGGAATTTCCGTCCTTAACCCAAAGTATCTATGCCCCAAAACTACAGCAAGTTAAGTCCATCCTATAAGTCACCTTAACAATGGAGATCTGTCTTGTCCCCCGACCCTGTCCGTCGTGACACATACGTTACCCTAACAATGGAGCTCTCTCTCCTGTCCCGCCCCAGTAAGTCAACCAGTGGACACCCCCGCCCCAGCTTACAATGAAGACATTAAGACCAAGTAGTTGCATGAAGTCTCACGCATTCACACTGGTTTTATTTAAAGTTGATAGATGAACCTTTTATCATAATTTCTGTCGGACTAATCAACGTCAGCCGCCAACAAATCAACATTCCCCAGCACCATTGTGTTTTTAAGTAGTCCTCGGCAGTGTTTCTCAAACTGTTAAGTTTGGGCAACGAAGGCAGTGGATACTAGTGATGGGACGATACCAAAATTTTTAACGATTCCGATACGATTCCGATTCTACCCAATTATCCCGATTCCTGATACGATTCCCGATACGATTCCGATTCCTGGCCATTATTACATATATGTATTACTGTGACCAGATATTAACATATTTAATTAATATAAAAGTTGAGAATTGATTAGAAGAGTTTATTAACTTGCTATTGAAGCTTTACAATATGCTAGATAACAATGTATTGGAAAGGTTTTATATAAACACATCTATCAATAATTCCATTTTAATAATACAAAGATGTAGTATTGAGTTCAAAATAATATAAATAATTCCATTTTAATGAGAAAAACTTCATTCAGTTAAGAATCGTTTTGGTATCGGAATCGGGTCTGAATTATTCAGCTCCGATACCGATTCCCGATGCTTTGGAAAAATCCCGATATTCCGATTATTCCGATACGATTCCGATTAATCGTCCCATCACTAGTGGATACGTTTCCTCATAGCGCCAGGGACCTGTGCCATATTTATTAGTTATTTCTATCTATTTATTTAACCCTAAATATGAAACAAAATATTTATGTTTTAAACTTTGAAAAGCCAACGTGAGCGGGACTCTATTAAATTTTACCACTAAACGCCAACCGTCTTGTTAACGTCTGTTGAACTTCGTCTTAACTTTTATCCAGTTTCCTGTCTTAGCGTTAATGCTCGCGGAACGTGCCGGTCTACGGACCACCAATTTGGGAAACACTGGTACTTAATTAGTAAATAGCTTCGGACGATATCAATGTGGGGCGTGCACTCGTTTCAACTCATTACTTCCGAGTTACATCTATGTCATGGCTCTCATGTATGATTGCTCTCACCACAGCTGCTTTCAGCGTTTCCTGTTTCGTTTCATCTCGGGTAAGAGAGATCATCAAGTGCATAATGTCCAAAAACCTCGGCAAAGTTATTCATTACGATTCTAATTATAAAATTACATTTATCTAATGAGCAAGATGTTTATGTCTGTGATATACGACCTCTCAACCTCACTGTGACAAACGGCCAGACCCGCCTGTCTGTGTTATATGACCAGACTTGTCTGTTTGATAAATGCAATCATTACCCTGCTATAGGCCTGCACAATATACGGCCCGTAAAGTACGAAATATTCTTTATTTTCATTATTATTTTCTTAATAGCTTTCCCCCCAAGTCCTATTTTCTTTCGGCCCGCACACGGTTTTCATAAAGTATTACGGCCCGCCTTACATTTTGAGTTGTGCAGGCCCACCTTGCACTTTGAGTTGTGCAGGCCCGCCTCACACTTTGAGTTGTGCAGGCCCACCTTACACTTTGAGTTGTGCAGGCCCACCTTACACTTTGAGTTGTGCAGGCCCACCTTACACTTTGAGTTGTGCAGGCCCACCTTACACTTTGAGTTGTGCAGGCCCACCTTACACTTTGAGTTGTGCAGGCCCACATTACACTTTGAGTTGTGCAGGTCTGCTCTATAACAAAAGATGGCGCTTTGACTACCCCACCCACGGCCTTTACATTGAAGATTGCAGGGCGCCATTCGTGAATTGCTCAGTGTAGTTACTAAAGATAGGAGTGCCGGTATGAGTATGTTAAATTTGAAAAATTGAATCGTATTTTGTGTCAACCAACATCATATTTTCACATGCACATTGTTGGGGTCTGTAATTCCCAAAAAATGAATTAAATGAGTAAGAGTTTTAAAACACGATTTCCAGGCGGATAAGTGACGTTAACGCTTAACAGTGAAATAAACTGATGTGTCAAAGTTGATTTATTCTGTACAGCTCAATCACTACTCAATCACAATTCAAACACAACTCAATCACTCATCAGAAAATAATCTTTTAATGTTAAAAATTGGAAGAATGGATAGTATCTATAAGTTTCATGGAGAACTTGATAATGTTTCGAAAACTTGTTGCAAATTATCTATAGGCTAAGTTGCATTTTCATTTCATTTTAACCAAGTGTTTTACTTGTTCTCTTCCATGAAGAAGACTAAGTATGTAATATGTTGTCCACGAAGATATGGTCTAATGTTATGACGCCAAATGTGTATAATAGATAATGGTTTCCTGACTGGGAGGGAGGGGATTCGAGGTCAAGTGATTATAAAGTTGGACATTAGAAGTCAAATTAATGTTTACATTTTAAATAATTTGTTACTTTTGTAAAGGGTGCCAGACTCAGTAAAACAATTCGTAGGGATGCAGAATATAGACACGTTTAAGAAACCCTGTTACAAATGACGTCGTCCTTAACAGACATGTACTGAATTTTAAACCGTTTTTTTAAATAGTAACTTCTAGGGCAGGGGTCCTCAAACTAAGGCTCGCGGGCGGGATGCTTCACCCTGGCGGCCGGTCAGGCCGCCATACGGGGGGCATCCACGTAGCAGTAACGGATATTGAAAAATAGTGAGCCGCCCCCCGATTAAAATGTTTGAGGATGCCCGGCTCTAGGGCGTAGATATTTCAGAAAATGCTTTTGTCTTAACGTCTGCATAGAACATTCACCCAGCCATCCGGATTTAACATATGTGTACGGAAACCTATATTGACACACTTGTGTGTGACGCGTTAGTCTCGGAGAAGAATGTATTAGCAACTAGTCTGTAGTGAACATAAAGCTAACTTTTGTGGGGGGTTTAAATGTTTAATTTTATGGTGCAATCTTTTATATAGACAACTGGTCGTTGATGGATGCTGTAGTGTAGACTACGACTTGACCTCATTTCACTTTAACGTAGTACTAATGCGTCGAAACGCCCCGCCCCCACTGCCTCAAATAAATTAAATATAGCTACTTTTAAGAACCACTGCTTCTAATACTGAAATATAGCCACTTTTGAGAACCACTGCTTCTAATACTGAAATATAGCCTCTTTTGAGAACCACTGCTTCTAATACTGAAATATAGCTACTTTTAAGAACCACTGCTTCTAATACTGAAATATAGCCTCTTTTGAGAACCACTGCTTCTAATACTGAAATAAAGCCTCTTTTGAGAACCACTGCTTCTAATACTGAAATATAGATTCTTTGAGAACCATCGCTGACATTGCATATCACGTACCGCTAGGGGCGATCCATTTAGTACGTACGCACAGTGGGGAGAAGGGGGCACAATCGATTTTGGAGATTTTGTGTAAGCATGGCGTGGAAAGTTGGGGAGGGGGGTATCTTGGCAGAAAGTACGAACTTTTGTTATCATTTATTACACAATTTTACAACAGAGCATATTTATATCTCGAATGCTGCTGTAAAAATATCACGCAATGTCGTGTAGGAATTATCGTCCTAATGTTGCCTTGTGTTTCACAAATGAACTCGCTAGATATCGTTCAAATAGTACTCAGTATTACAGTAATATGTAATCCACCGTATGTTCAACGTGCGTGTGTCCGGTATCCACCTGTTTTATTTCTATGACGTCAAAAGTATCTAAAAAAAATATTTGTTTTCGGTTTTTTAAAAATTATTTTGTGTGTGGGTTTGAGGAGTGGGAAAAAAAGGGGCCCGGTTGGGCGGGGGGGGGGTCTAAAGCTTCATGTCGTAAGCTTTGTGTTAACCACTGTAGTGTGGTGTTGAGTAGGGATATTGTCTTGTTATTGTTGAGCACCGAAGGTTGTGTTTTATTGTGCGCTGTGCGTCTTGTGGGTTAGTTTGGTTAGTGAACGCTTTTGTCGCAACGAGGCTTGTGCCGCATGGGGGCGTGATTTGCATGTAGCTGATTGTAGCTGTGACGTAATATGGATAGTCTGTTTTTTGTGTGCATTTTATTCGTTTGACAGTTGCTGTCTGAGCTTATTATGTGCTTGTTATTCGTTTGACAGTTGCTGTCTGAGCTTATTATGTGCTTGTTATTCGTTTGACAGTTGCTGTCTGAGCTTATTATGTGCTTGTTATTCGTTTGACAGTTGCTGTCTGAGCTTATTATGTGCTTGTTATTCGTTTGACAGTTGCTGTCTGAGCTTATTATGTGCTTGTTATTCGTTTGACAGTTGCTGTCTGAGCTTATTATGTGCTTGTTATTCGTTTGACAGTTGCTGTCTGAGCTTATTATGTGCTTGTTATTCGTTTGACAGTTGCTGTCTGAGCTTATTATGTGCTTGTTATTCGTTTGACAGTTGCTGTCTGAGCTTATTATGTGCTTGTTATTCGTTTGACAGTTGCTGTCTGAGCTTATTATGTGCTTGTTATTCGTTTGACAGTTGCTGTCTGAGCATTGAGTGCGAAGGTGCAGAGTATTTTTAGATCAATTATATTAACTTCGCTGTTGTTCGTGGCTGAGAAAATCTTCGGACAAGTAACTGTCGCACTTCCCCTCAACCTATCGTGCTGAAACTTGGCACATAGACTCGTTGTCGATTACAACAAAACTTTCAGCTCCACTCCCACCCTAAATCCCCCAAAATCCGTTTTTCCCGTTTTTCAAGGGGGAAAATGAAAGGGAATATGAAACGTGTTCTCGCCATAAGTTTACCCATTTACATAACAAATTCTTAATAAGTAATAAAATACGTAAAATGACATAAATATAAACAAAAAATGCATATCAAGGATTCATACGAAAAACTTTGTTTTTAGGGGTTGCTGAATTTTAACTGCCTTTATATTTATTTCATTGTGCTGAAGCATATACAATATGTAAATAGCCTATGCATCAAGTATTCTACACACGCAAATTTTAATTATTATTTACTTGAAACATTTGGCTCTTTGCTCATTCAAAAGAGGAACCCATTATTTCTAAAATTTCGCCCTGTCCGATTATATTTTTGACCCCTGTTGTTCCAATGACGAATGGCTTCCACAATTCAAGTTTTAATCAAGTTGCGTGCGGACACAATGTCTCGACCAGAAACAAAAGAAAAGGAACATTACATGTTTAAGAGTGCATCATTCTATAGTATTTGATTGTGACTCAATGGAAATATGAATTAGAAGTGACGCCGATTGACAAAGCCCCACGTGAGGTTTTTTTCCCTCTCCGTGCTCCACGTTTATCTACATATGGAACAATAGCCCCCACCTACTCTCTGTTCCAGCCCCCATCTACTCTCTGTTCCAGCCCCCATCTACTCTCTGTTCCAGCCCCATCTACTCTCTGTTCCAGCCCCCACCTACTTTCTGTTCCAGCCCCCACCTACTCTCTGTTCCAGCCCCCACCTACTCTCTGTTCCAGCCCCCACCTACTCTCTGTTCCAGCCCCCATCTACTCTCTGTTCCAGCCCCCATCTACTCTCTGTTCCAGCCCCCACCTACTCTGTTCTAGCCCCCACCTACTCTCTGTTCCAGCCCCCACCTACTCTCTGTTCCAGCCCCCATCTACTCTCTGTTCCAGCCCCCACCTACTCTGTTCAAGCCCCCACATACTCTCTGTTCCAGCCCCCACCTACTCTCTGTTCCAGCCCCCACCTACTCTCTGTTCAAGCCCCATCTACCCTCTGTTCAAGCCCCATCTACTCTCTGTTCCAGCCCCCACATCCTCTCTTGTTAGTTGATTACCACAAGACTCATTGAATGTGAACAACGTCAACTCTCTTAAGTCCCATGTTTTCTTACTCTCTAGCCCAACGCCTAGCAACCTCACGCCCCCCCCCCTTTCTTAACCTACACCAAGACCGTTCCCAGATTTCCGCGGCACACCACAATTAAAACAAATTGGTGGGGGGGGGGGGATATCACAACTGATCTACTGTTGTTTAAATACATTTTAATGTTGTTGTTTTTCTCTTATAAACGTGCAATGAACAAGAAAAAGTTGATCTTTTATACCAAGTGATATAACCTAAAATAGGTTTTCCCTATTTAAGCTGGACTATCAATATAACAGAAATATAAGGAAAAAAATAATATTTTAACTCAATCCACAAATTAAAACATTTAAATTAAACAGCTAATGAAGCTTGTCAGCCTAATTTGCTGAAAAGGAAACAAGCTGAAAAAAACATATTTTAAAAAAAAACAAACGAAATAATATTAAAATCGTGTCCTGCTATTTATCCCATTGTTAATGAAAAATTTCTCCAGAAGAAGTCTTGGCTTCCTGCATGTCTAATAGAGTTGTTTTTTTTGTATATACTTTCAGGTGAAATTTGATAAACAAGGCCATGGCAAAGACGCAAGAAGATGATAAAAAATCAGATTTACAAATTGATCCAAGAGATGGTAAACTGCATAGATTCTAATATCACTCGGCTATTTCTGTGCCAAATATTTGATGCTAGTAGTTTTTTTTAACAATATTATTCTTAACAAATGGACTATAATGGGAAGTCGCCTCAGTTACCTTGTGATGATAATCTGGAGCAGGGCCGGCTCAAGGTACCAGCAACTCGGATAGTTGCCCAGGGCTCCATGGGCTTAGGGCGCATCAACGATCTTCCAAAATAGGAAAAAGCATTGCATGAGGGTGCAATGGAAGAAAACTGGAAAGTGAAATAAAAAGATTTGCTGATCAAAAACCTAGAAAATAAAAATCATTGGTAGGCTAATTGTTAATACGGCCCACAGTAGGCTAATTGTTAATACGGCCCACAGTAGGCTAATTGTTATTACGGCCCACAGTAGGCTAATTGTTAATACGGCCCATAGTAGGCTAATTGTTAATACGGCCCACAGTAGGCTAATTGTTAATACGGCCCACAGTAGGCTAATTGTTAATACGGCCCACAGTAGGCTAATTGTTAATACGGCCCATAGTAGGCTAATTGTTAATACGGCCCACAGTAGGCTAATTGTTATTACGGCCCACAGTAGGCTAATTGTTAATACGGCCCACAGTAGGCTAATTGTTAATACAGGCCCACAGTAGGCTAATTGTTATTACGGCCCACAGTAGGCTAATTGTTATTACGGCCCACAGTAGGCTAATTGTTATTACGGCCCACAGTAGGCTAATTGTTAATACGGCCCACAGTAGGCTAATTGTTCATGCTTTCCAAATACAAGTTAAGAAAAAAGAAAAACTATGTAATAAACTCATTATCTAACCTCTAGTTTTTTTCCTTGCCAACGTTTTTATGAATATATTTAAAAGGGGCGCTAAAGTTAAGCTTGCCCCGGGCGCCATCCACCGAAGGGTAGGTCCTGATCTGGAGAAAAAACCAATTTAAAGTCATTTTTTGGTCAGAAATTTAAACGGAATGCATACCAATAGGGCCTTTTAAAAAATCTAGCTGTTATGTACCTTGGGGCACTGTTGAGGGCTAGATTACTAAACTCAGTTTTATCAAAGGTGACACCATTTGTATGGCTACATCACTAAACTCAAAACAGTTTTATCAAAAGGTGACACCATTTGTCATTTGCATACAAGGTTTTGCTTCATTACAATAGAGATTTCTAGAGGAGGTTGTGTAAATTGTTAAAATCCACTGTTAAAACTTTAGATATTGCTTGTTAAATATACGATACGGATGTTGAGAATGATAACTCCATAGAAATATTCACAAAACCTTATTTTCTATGTGTTTTTCTTTTTGTTGTTTAATATTGAATTTTATTGTTTAAAAACTTTTGAAATATCTGCATTATGAGTTTTATTTAATTATTTTAAAATGATTAATTTCCAGTTCCATTCTGGCTATCTTCACGACTAGCCCTGGCCGTCATTGGGTTCCTTGGTTTCATTAACGTGTACGCTGTTAGGGTCAACTTAAGTGTGGCCATAGTATGTATGGTCAATCACACGGCCATCAGGAAACTTAGTGATGTCAACAGCACCAGTGTCAGTGCGTCCTCAGAATGTTCAGCATCTGCCACAGAGAACAATACAGACATTGCAGACTTTAATCCATTGGTAAATGACAATTCAGTTAGCAAGCCCAGTGGTTCTCAGAACTCTGAAGCCACTGCTCGTGTGAAATTCCAAAGACTTAATATTTTGAATACCTAAACTTTATCATGGAAATATTACTGTTTGATGCATCAGTTTTATTAAGTTGCAGAAGTTTAACATTAGTCTAGGTTCCAGATCCTCTTATATAAAAATCTAATTAGAATTGCAGATCCCCAAAACAAAATTACAGCCTACAGATGTTTGTTTTTTTAAATTTATTATTTGTAATAATTTCCAGATGATTCACAGATCAGTAAATAGAAATTGCTAAACGATACTGGCTAAATAACTCTGTAAGATACTGGCTAAATAACTCTGTAAGATACTGGCTAAATAACTCTGTAACAAGTGAAACACATAATAATCCTTGAAAAGCTATGAGCTATAAAAGTAGGCCTACTATGCAAATTAGTTTTTAAATATGCATTAGAAAACTTTTAGATTTACAAAGTATGTGAAATGTTTATGATTTCCTTTACAATATTTCACTTTTACAAGTAAAGTCCATAATTTGTCATTCAACAATTTTGTATAATCATTGTGGTCTTTTTTGGTCAGTAAATTGTAAAATTATACATTACTCCTCTATTTTTCCTAGGGTGGCTATCTGGAATGGGATAAAACAATTCAAGGTACCATACTGGGATCTTTCTTCTGGGGTTATTTGATTGGACAGGTTCCCGCTGGATGGCTTGCCACAAGATTTGGCGGCAAGTGGGTTTATGCAGTTACAATGCTGATTGCCTCTGTGGCCACCGTCTTTACCCCATTACTGGCCAACGCCAGCTACATCGCTCTCCTTGTCCTCAGAGTCGTACTCGGTCTTGTCACGGTAGGTAAAATTTGATTACAATGGTCACATTTTTAAAAAAAGCAAAAGTTTTCTTTAATTAAATGTTATTTCCTGTGAAATATAGACCATAAGCCCTAGTAACGATTAAAAAACTTTAATGTGAGTTTAGAAATATTGCCATATATATACTAAGAAATAAAATAGATGGCCCTAGGGTAATATTACCAAAATGGTATCTTCTTCTTCTATATATTAAGGGCTCTACGATCAATTTATTGATCATTATGGCTCCTATGAATGTACATGGGATTTGCAGTGTTTCTGTGCCTGGTGTTGATGATATTTCACTGGTTGGAAGAGTAACTGCGTGAGGGTATCATTCACTGGGGGTTGGAAGGCCTAAGGCCATAGACGCAAATGTTCCTTTTAAAAGCTTGTTCCAGTCCCTGATTGTCTTTGGCAGGAATGAGCAGTTCCTCAGCTGTCAATGTATTTGTTTATTTATTTATAAAATATAAAAAAATTTATATGATAAATATTCCAGTCACATTCAAATGTGTTTGAAAAGTGCCTTTAAATTTGATTAAACAGTATTTTATATTGGAAAATAAACATAATTTTAAAAAAAAATATTGTCAAGCAGACAGAGCAATGTCATCATCATACATCACTATAAAAAAACAAGAGTAATTAACTGAAAATATTAAATCAAATACAAAGAGGAATAATATTGCATATCTTTAGGACTTCTGGGCTCCTTTCAATGCCGTGCTAACAGTCATCAATATCAAGGACAAATGCTTAGAGCCCATTTTGAAATTATTTAAACCAGATTCTCTATGACCTACATTTAATCTTTATTTAATTTGGATTCTTGGTGCAAGCCAGATTTTTGTAAAGCCCCTATATTTTAGATCAGTGGTTCTCAACCTTCCTAATGCCCGGACTCTTTAAAACAGTTCCTCGTGTTGTTGTCACCCCCCAGCCACATAATTAATTTCTTTCCTACTTCATAACTGAAGAGCATATGTGTTTTCCGAAGGTCTTGGGCGACCCCTGGGAAAGGGTTGTGCGACTACCCCAAAGAGTTGCGACCCACAGGTTGAGAACCGCTGTTTTATATGAACGCTTTTCTGAAAAGATAACTGCTTGTCATGATTTTATTTCCTATCATTGTTTGAAATGTTTGTTTAAGGGCATGACATTTCCTGCAATGCACACCATCTGGGGCAAATGGGCGCCACCTCTTGAGAGAACCAAACTAATAACTTTTACTTACGCTGGTGAGTATGCGATCTACAAGAAGAAGTTTTATAGTGAAACCACATGCAAAAACCAAGTGACATAATCTCACAGCTGTTGGCAGATCTGCACTTGGCTAATCTTTCATCATTAATGAGACCCATGCAATGTGTGTAATTAAAACAATATAGGTTAAGCTTTAGTAACAGTAACAGATGTGTGCTTTATAAGCATTTCATTCCCTATTGATAAGTATTTCTCACAACATTAACCTTTAAAAGGTTAAGTACATAACTTAACAGCTTTCAAATTTTTTTTTCGTTTTTGTGTGTGCATATTCCGATAGCTGAATGTTTTCTGACAATAGTTCTCCGTCATATCTAATAATCTAAAAGCCCAAAATCCACTCCCCAACTCCCTGATCACGAGGTCAGAACAATAAACCCTTTATAGTTGATTTTTCCATGGAGATTCACCTTTTACTTAAGGCTTACACTAACAATTTTTATTATAATTTTTTTAAATCGGTTTTTAAGAGGCCCTAAAAGTCCGAAACAGGCTTATTATAAATGATTTGTGGTGTTTGTGTTTTATACTTTGGAATTGTTTGCTGTGTTTAGTGAACATGTTTTTGGTGTTGAGGTTAATTAATACATTTTTGTTGCTATTTTTTGTTGATGGCATTTTGAAAGTTGATGATTTTAAAAATCCATTTATATATATATGCGGGCATCCATCTGTCATAGTGTGATGATGGTGTAGACTTCATAGTATGAAATCCACAAGGCCTGGGATTATTCTTCTAGGATTATAAGCTGGTTCACAAAAGCAAATCGCCCCTCTCCACACTGCTGGATAACCCATCAACTTGAGATTTGCTCAATTTAGACCTCTCGGCCACCCAGCATCCAATATATATATATTGACTCAGTGGTATATGGGTGTTTTATATAAATATTTATATAAAACAGCCAAATACCACTGAGTTAATGACTCACTCTCTGATCACGAGATCTCAAGAACAACACGCCCCATGAAGTTAAAATTAATTTTACTCTAAGGGGCCTACAATAACCAAATTCTGAAACATATAGAAAAGTCCTGCTTTGTTTCATCAGGGCATTTTTGGTTTGTGTTCTAATGTCACGTTGTATGTGTTAGCACCACATTTGAACATGGGCTGTTTTATTTTTGCCAATGATGCATATCCAACAAGACTTTTTATTTATAAGTTCTTTAACCATGTATCTAAGGTTGAATATCACCAACTGGTGTAGACACTTCTATCTTTCAATAAGGTTAGATTGTTGTTTTGAAGTCTACATCATTATTTCTTTAAATAGCAAAATTAAAATCCTGGCGATATCTCATCTCCATATTGATTTCTCAGTTCTTTAGTAGGTTTGATGCATATTAAAAATTTTTAAATTTTTTTTTTACATGTGTGTAAAATTTAAAAAAATAGGAGCACCCGAATCAGTGGGTTAGGAGTAGGGGTGATTGGGGGGGGGGGGTGTGGTGGTTCCGTCCCAGATGGCAATTTTTTTTATGGTGGTGTGGCATTTTTGACCAAATGCAGATTTCTTTAATATGGAAAAAATCCTGACCAAACCTGGAAGGTACTAACCCTAACAGCGCCACTGACAGGAATACACATTTGAACAGGATGAGATCCATTCTGAAGAGACATAGGTTAGAACATCTGATTCATTCTGAAGAGACAGAGGCTAGAACATCTGATTCATTCTGAAGAGACAGAGGCTAGAACATCTGATTCATTCTGAAGAGACAGAGGCTAGAACATCTGATTCATTCTGAAGAGACAGAGGCTAGAACATCTGATTCATTCTGAAGAGACAGAGGCTAGAACATCTGATTCATTCTGAAGAGACAGAGGCTAGAACATCTGATTCATTCTGAAGAGACAGAGGCTAGAACATCTGATTCATTCTGAAGAGACAGAGGCTAGAACATCTGATTCATTCTGAAGAGACAGAGGCTAGAACATCTGATTCATTCTGAAGAGACAGAGGCTAGAACATCTTATTCATTCTGAAGAGACAGAGGCTAGAACATCTGATTCATTCTGAAGAGACAGAGGCTAGAACATCTGATTCATTCTGAAGAGACAGGTTAGAACAGTTAAGAGGCAACCTGATAGATTCCGTTAAGTTTGGCTTTTTTGTTTCCTGTGTAATGCAAGGAAAACATTCAAAACTCAACACCTGACTTTATGTCCTGGAAAATGACGAGATGATTTTTCATTGTTAATCCTGTTCTCAAAACATTTGAACTTATGCTGTTATTCAGTTGATAGTGGATATAGTCTCATTTTTTTTAAGGTACTGAAATTCATTTCATAATAGGATTGAATTGAAATTGTTGAACGGATTGTTTGCTCATCTCCATGATGTCAATATGGAAATTGATGGGTATATTCATTTAGATTAAATGAACAATATTTTTATTTACATTTCATATTTTGCACACTTAAATAAGAGACAAGTTCGCATTGCTAGTTAACATTACACCCCCCCCCCCCATAAACCGCCCCTCCCCCATAATGAAACAAGGGTGTAATTTTCTGTGTTTTCATTATAAACTAAAAAAAATGCATATGATTTAAATGAGTTACCATAATAAAAGGTATTTGAAATAGTGATGTCACAGCAGGTGACTAAGTGATGTCACAGCAGGTGACTAAGTGGATTGGTGCTACTTTGCTTGGTGTTTGTCCCTAAATTGTTCTGATACTGGTGAGCACACAAAGCTCCCTGGGAGGATGGTTAAAACCAGATCCAGATAATTATTTACCCCGTACAGCTGAAGAGGACAGTAGGGAGTGTGAATAGGACGGGGAGAGTGTCTGGGAATGCTCCCCTGGAATGGTATGGCCTGTAGACTCTAGATGGAGACGAGCTAGAGGCGGACACGCAAAGGATGGGACACACCTGGAAGCAACTGGGAAGGAAAGCACAGGACCGTGATGAATGGAAAATTCTTGTGGAGGGCCTGTGCCCCAGATGGAGTAAAAAGGCATAACCTCCGGGGGAGGATGCCTAGGAGTACTGCCAGGGCCGACCCTAACAATTGCGGGGACCTATGCGAAACGGACTGCGCGGGGCCCATTCTGGGTAGAGGATAAGGATAATAAGTGAAAATTAAGATTTTGTATTGGATAATAAATTCGGGGCGGGGCCTATGAAAGTGCGGGGCCCACTGCAGCCGCATAGGTTGCAGTGGCCTAAAGCCGGCCCTGAGTACTGCCCTGGAATAATGTTGTGGCCTGTAGATTCTAGTTTCCCTACCAGGGGGGAGTGCATAACAGTACTCCCTGGAATAGTGTACTCTGTAGATTCTAGTTTCCCCACCATGGTAGAGTGCCTAGGAGTAATGCCCTGGAACAGTATGACCTGTAGATTCCAGTTTCCCTACCAGGACACTGTAGACAGAGTACCGAAATGAATAGAATTTAAGTATGCTTGCACTTTATGAAATTTAAGTCGAGGGCTTGTAAATTCTTTTAAAGGTAAAGACCTTAAAGTGAACTTATAGTGATCATTTATTTACAATTATAAATTACAATTGCAAATTATTTGTTTTTCAAACTTTTTCAACTATGTCAATTCAAGTCTGGGGTAAATTAGGTCAGGGTACACCTTGCATTGTAACATGTTATTTTAGTTTTTATGTTCCCCGAGAGCTGATTGATATAAGCATGACAGGAAAATGTATTGGCAAGAGTTAGAAAACCCTTGGTATAGTCAGTACCAAGAATTAAAACAAAATTATATGTTAACTCTTGCAGATTACCATTTGTTTGTTATTATCCAGGGATTGAGTGGTGCACACCAGGCTAACACATGGCAAACTGCTGTTGTAGTCTGTATGTTGACCTAGTTTTTATTCAACCTCCCCTCCGCTTTTGTTTTGATGTTGACTTCACATGACTGATTCAATGTGTGGCCCCGATCCCTTTTAACCCACTCCTTCCTTGATTGGGAAGATTTTTTTTATTGATTTTAAGATGCTAAATCTCTTTTCTTTTAGGTGCACAGGTGGGGATTGTTGTCACCTTTCCACTGTCAGGATTTTTGTGTGAATATGGCTTTGCTGGTGGCTGGCCATCAGTCTTTTATATTACAGGTGAATGATTACAATATTCATATCTTTTATTAGGGTAGACAGCTTTGATCTTTAATGAAAAGTAGAATAAATATATGTAGCGAGAATGTCTGAAAAAATTAGTACCATTACTTTGGGATCACAAAAAATATTCTCTAGGCATGGCTGGCTGTAACACTGTATTCAATAGGTGCACAAAATATACATTTCCCAGAAGTTAGCACTAATTGGGATCTTTATAAAGTGCTTACTTGAATGAATGTTTTGTGAAGTAACTTTAGTAGCTGGAAGGTCATGCAATGCAGCCACCATTGTTTGGCGGGTAATTTCAATTCATTAACAAAATATTGTATTCGACTTTTATTTATTAATTTTTATTTGTTTTCCTATTAACTTTTTGATGTTTATAAGTCATATGCAAATTTGAAAATATAATTGCATTATTTCATTAAGGTGTTGCCTCTTTCATCTGGAGCATTGTTTGGATAATCTTCGTCAGTGATGATCCTGCTAACCATAAACGTATAACAGATATTGAAAGAGATTACATCATTTCTTCCTTAAAGAGTAGCGCAGTATCACATAAAAAGGTAAATTTGAAACTTTTTTTTTGTCCATAGCCAAAAGTAGCAGTAATGATACTAGTGACGCTTATTTAATCAGTATTTTTTTTTTTTGTTCAATAACAATGACCACCCTTGCAAAATACAAGAAATTCTAAAAGTACATAGAGAAATGTACCTAATTCTCAAAACTTGATGAAAAATTTGCAGTAAAGTTTATGCTGTCAATCACTTTGGAGCAATTATATGCTGGTTGTGACTAATTATTAATAATTTTTTTAAAAGTTGAACACACATTTCCGTTTCCAAATATAACTGTGTCTTAAAAATTGAAGAAAAAAAACCTTAAATTCCAAAATTTAAATAATTTGGAATTGTATTTTTACCATTCTATTTCTATTAATATACAAATTTTAAAATGAATTAATAATTTTGTTTTAATAATGCATATTCTTTTATAATTGTATTTCTTTGCCTTTTGTTTTGTGAAGTAGTACAATATCTTTACAAGTTTTGTGTGCTCTAAATGTTACTCATTTTTTTTATTAATCTAGTCACTGAAAGTTCCCTGGTTGAAAATCCTTCTTTCAATGCCAGTGTGGGCCATTATTGTGGCTAATGTGGCCTCTGATTGGGGAGCGTACACCTTGCTCACAAACATTCCAACCTACATCAACGAGGTTCTCATGTTCAACATTACATCTGTACGTACAAGTAGTAAAATATAAATATCCATGGGAATTTTAAAAGAATAAATAGCAAAATGAATTGTGTGTGGTATACACATTAATGCATCATCTATGCCATCATTCTAGTGACTAATCACCCCAGCCCAAGAAAGTCCAGCCCGGTTGCTGTGTGAAAGCAGCACCCTGGCCGGCCAAGCGTTCCTTTTCTGGTGCCGCTTCTCTTGCATAGACAATCGAGTGGAAGGGTCGGTGAGGCTGTCTCAGGGGCGGAAAGCTCCTGGCGTGCCGCTTTGCGGCCTGACTGGAATAAAGACCACTGGGGGAGTGGTGGAATGCCTTTTGTGAGTGGCAGGGATGCACTGGGGAAGACTTCATGAGCTTCAGCTCGATAGTTTGCTGATTTTCTTAAGTAGATTAGATTAGATTAGTGACTAACAATAAGTAAATTACAGCTTTTCTTTTGGTACAGTATTAAATTAAGTTTGAATGTGTAGCAGTAAAGGGGCATCCATGAGTTATGTACTTAAACCCCCCCTCCCCAATCCCCCATTAGATACTTACTTTTTGGACTCTCCCCCAGTGCGACATTGCAAAACGAGCTTTCAACCCCACACCCCATAAATCAATTATGACATAATCGTGAACCATAGTGTCAATGGTTTACTCTGATGTTTGTTTGGCGTAGCCTATTGGTTCTCAAAATATTACACAATATGGTCTTCTAAAATATTTAAAAATCATGTATTTTGCAGATTTTTAGGAGATAGGTGGCTTAATTAAGACATAATTAGGCTATTTCTTTACTGTCAGAATTTCAGGAAAATTACTGCAGAACTTTTGCATAAATGTATTGAGACCCTCCGATAAATTATTTAGACCCTTCCATAAATGTATTGAGACCCTCCCACAAATGTATTGAGACCCTTGCCTCCAACACCCAACTATGCACCCACACACAAGATTTCCAAAAACCATCACACACACACACCATAGTGAGGTAATATATGGATAGCTTCTTAATATTTTGTCAGTGAAAAAAAACAAAAAACTAGTCAATAAAAAAAATATTTCTATATATCTACTCGAATGAAATTTGCATAATACGTTGAGTGAATAAAAACCAGTTACTTAAATTTCATCTAATTTTTATTCTTTAAAATTTAGAATGGCCTCGTATCAGCCTTACCGTACATTCTGTTCTGGGCAGTGATCAACATTGGTGGATGGGTTGCTGATCTTGTAAGGAACAGAGGTCTTCTTAGTACAGGTGTCACAAGGAAGGTCTTTACTGCTCTAGGTATTTGAGAAATGATGTGATTTCCCTCACTTTTAGAATTAGTTAACACAGGGAAACTGTAATAACTTTATTATAAATGTTACAGAAAGTGTCCATTGACATATAAAAGATATTTCAAAACAAATGCTTAAAAATCAAACTTGATGTTGACTCATATTATTTTCCTTGTTGGGTTATAACATGCACTTCAGTGTTTAAAGTGAGTTTTATCTCTTTTCTGCAGGTAAAATTGCCCCGGCAATTATGCTGATAGCACTGGGTTATGTGGATTGCTCACAGCCGGCACTTGCCATTGGCCTTTTGGTTTTTGCCGTTTCACTGACGGGCATTCAATACAGCGGCTTCCTGGTCAACCACGTGGACATTGCCCCTGCTTTTGCCGGCATACTATTTGGGATAAGCAACTCTCTTGCAGCCGTGACAGGATTTATCTCCCCTGTAATTGTCGGTGTTATTACAGCTGAGGTAATTTGTTAAATTTTTAGATATCTTGCAATATCAGTACCCATAGAAGTTCTTATTTCATTTCTATTCTTTTCACACACAAAAAATTCACTTCTTGGCACCCACAGGGGTTAAACAAATTTACCATTTAATATCATTTTGCAAATATACGAACCAATTTTTTATATTACTAATGCAAGATTCCTTTATAAAACAATAATTATAAACAGTTTTTTTTTGTGTGTAAAATTATAATGTAATCGTTCTTTCTGTTATATGACTAAAATTTCACACTATAGGTTGTATGTCGGGTAGATCTACCATTGTTTTATTTCATTCATTTTGGTGTTGTTTATATATTTGTATTTTAAGGCATTGCCTAAAATTGTGCCTTCAAAATTAACATTATTTGTTTGTTTCCTGTCACCAGAATCAGACAAGATCAGAGTGGCAGATTGTTTTCTACATTGCTGCTGCCATTTATGTCTTTGGTGCAATATTCTATGTTATCTTTGCGTCTGGGGAACTCCAGAGTTGGGCCCAGGAAGAGCATGTGGACAAAGGCACAGAAATGACCCAGAAGGAAGAGAAATACAGAATGTTATCAGCTGAAGCATAAATCTACTTCTGTTTAATATAGTTTTTTCTTTGTTAAGCTCCAAGCATTATTAAATTGCCAAGTCAATTTATTACTTTAATAGTTGTTATGCAAGTTAAATATAAATTTTCAAGAACCAAAAACTTTGTAAACAAGCAGCTAACAACAATATAAGAACACATAGACGTTCATTAGTGATAAATTCATATTTGTCAGCAAAACCTATTTAATGTTCAAAATTAATATTAGGCTGCACAATCACTCAATTAAATTGTTCCCACCTATCAATAATTTGTTTATTTTTTAAAATGACCATTTTTTACTTATAAAATACATAATACATTTTTAAAGGAAAGACAATCTAAAAACTTATTAACATATAAATTTGATGTAATAAGGATAAAGTCATTGTAATTAAAAACATGATATCATTTTCTAAATTATGATCTGAAATTATTTTGGGGGCTAAGCAGAGTTTTCATTTCATAACATTATTTATGTTATCTCTCTGTATTTTTTTAAAAAAACTTTTATTTTAAAATTTTAATTTGTTAGCCTTTTACTGTTTAAAGAAAAGTCCTGTATCATGAAATATTGTTAACATGTCCCATTTGACTAATGCTAAAAAAAAAGGTTAGTCCCTATCCAGTATGTGTTTCAAAATAAAGCTTCTTATTTGTGACATCTATTATAAAAATTCCTGAGTGGATGTTGTCCTCCCACTCTCATTGCATACTGCGGAACTCAAATAGTGTCACTGTCAACAGTTTGTATTTTTAGGTAAACATGCCTTATAGAGAAACAAAGTTGCCATTATTCATTATTAAGTTCTGATACATATATTTTTATTGGTTGCTGTAACAAATATCAATGTACTATTCTATGTCCCATTTTGACAATGACTCATTTATTAGGTTACTATTTGTTAAACACTAAAGCAAGATTTATATAATAGGAATTAGTGGTGTCATCGGCAAAAAACAAAAAATTCCTAATTTAAATTAATTGTCAATTTTGTCCAGAACAAAAACAGCATCAGTACCTATCACTACCCACTCTATATAGTCAGTACTATTAAGCATTGGTGGATATAAGGAGAGGCATCTGCATTTATTGCATGATGATTATGCACCTCTCCCCACAGGTTGCCTCTAGGTAGTAATAATATAATAAGTTATGAATTGTGTTTTTGTCATGTGTTTGCATGAATTAAATGATATTCTACATAGGTTTATAAAAAGTTCATAACTTATAATAAATAATATTTATACAAAAGGAAAAATGTCACTATTAAATGTTATATTTGTAGTGTACATTGTTTTTATACATCGACAAACATTTTCTTTAATATGGTAAAACTTTTTACCATGAACATTCCCTGTGCTTAATTTTTTTTCCCTCTTTATAGTGTGTTCAGAAAAGCATGATTTGTTTAATGACCTCTTTATCTTCATTATAACTAACATCATGATCTTTACTTAATTTTGGTGCTAGATTATTATCCTATACTTCAGAGATTCCCAAATGATGGCATCTGTCACATACATTAATTAATGTGGTACTCAATGATGCAATCTGCATGGGTGAAAAAACAGCAACACTTTTTGGCAACCATTAGGACAAATTACATTTATTATATATATATATGTGTTGAATTTGTCCATTCTTAACCCAATTATCTTCCAGTTGTTGATTGGTTTACTTGTATTTAATTTTAATTATCCTTCGTACAAATCCTAATAAGATTAGTTTAAGAGTGCTATAATGCAAAAAGCCTACTCAAAAGAGGGAGCTCTCAATTATCTCAGATATTGAGGCATTATTACATTTTTCATATTTGTTAAAATTTTATTTTATCAATTTTAACATAATAATGTGTATTTATTTTTAATTTTTGGAAAAGCACCCAAAAAGTGGGCTTTCTGTCAAGAGATGAAAAAAAGTGGACTACTTTGGTGTGAGGCCAAATCTTTTAACTGCACAAAATAGAAAATGGGTCGATACAATGTCCTTATTTTAACATATATACAGGGTGGAACATCTCGTAAAATGTGATTTAATGACATAAAAGTAGTTTAACTATACCCATTCTAGATTAAATAGTTTACTGATTTACTTACTTACATACTGAACATGATTTCTGATTAGCTAAATATTTATCAAAAAAATGTATGAAGAATTATAATTAATTAAATTATATTTTGAAATAACTCATATGCTACGAGTTGTTCTTACTTTTATTGGCCCACCCTGTATATTTTGTAAGTTATCTCTATAATTTTACAAGCAATTTGATCTGTTCTATAATCTTATTGTTTTTTAAGATAGTACAGACATTTGCTTAAACCTCTCTTTATGTTTTACAGAAGTTGTTGAAAAATAACTTGTATTTGTGAGGTCTGTCATTTACCATGTACAGTTGGATTGATATTTACCATGTACAGTTGGATTGATATTTACTGGACTTTTTTGAGTTTATCCATTTTTTTTTTAGATTGATGTGTCTTATTGCTCCTCATTTATTGATTTTTAAAATATGTTGATTGTCAACTTTTTGATGTGTTGGGTGATGAGATTATATGACATCATATATCTGTTTACTTGTCATACTATTTACATTGATTCATGACATGGACATGTATGTCTTAAGAGGATTCAATGAGATTTCATCAATTACTTTAGAGCTTATCGACCATTAACCTCTTTTTTTTAAAAACTTAGTATCATTTATTATATACTTTTGTGTATATCATTTAATCATTTTTTTTTCTCTAGCTTGATTCTATTCATAGATGCTTTTGAGGGTTAGGAAGGTAATTATTGTAAATATTATACATAAACATTTGTATTGTTTCATTTGGCTTCATGTGTTTTTATTAAATACTTTACTTCTCTTACTCCATATTGTGGTTAATGAAAAGCATACTTATAATTTTTAGTTACCTATGCAATTTAGTTGTTTTATGTATTTATGTTGTAATGAAAATCTATTTATGTTCTTTTTTGTTTCTGTGGAAGGAAAATTTTAGTAAAATATTTTTTGTAAGTTATTATATAGCCGTGGAAAATTTGATTTTTATTCCATCTCTGTCCAAAAATATTCCTTGTCAAACATTTGATCTGTTCGAATACAAGATGTTAAAGAAATAGTAGTAACAGATCTTTTTTTTTTAATATAACCATTGTTAATATTTATTATCCGCTGCATCAGTCTGAGCATCATGTGATTTAGAGAGAAAACAAATTCAATGCTTTTTTTATTGTATAGGTTTAAATTGCTCTGAATTACAATGATTTCTATCCACTTTGTTTCTGAAGAAAAGTAATTTTATTTTGTTAAATCTGAAACAACATAAGACATCACTGTAAAGAGAGCTGATGTGAAATAATCTTATTTGAAAATAAGCAAAAATCCGTATATCCTTATCCGTATATTCATGCCTGCTATCATTTTTATGTCAATCAATTTGATTTGATTCATGGAATATATTTTTGATTCCCATAAATATTGCAGTCATGTGACTTCTAACAAGAAAAAAAAATTAACAATATTTTAATTTTTTTTGTGTGGCTGTAAAGAGGGAAATTTGAATACCAGTTTAAAGAGCTTTTTTTTGTATTCTGAAAATATTTCATTATTTAGTTACGAATACATTTAAATGAATCCAAAATATGTATTACTTTATTTTTAAATTAAAAACCTGTTGTTGTTTACAGAAGAAGGTAAACATGATCCAGGCTGTTTTTTATTTTTGTTTTTTTAAAGTTTGCCTGCCATTAAAGAATTAAAACAATGTCTTAGAATTGTAGTTTTAGAATTATAGTATTTTTTTATTGTCATCATTATTATTTTGGGCAGAAGACTGAGAGGAATGGAGAAGAATAGTGTACATGTCATCTGTGGCGCCCCAATTGTCGAAGGACTACGGGACCTGATGATGATGATGATCATGATTTAAAATATAAATTCAACTTCAAAGAAAAGCTAATTTTAGGAAATTAGGGAAAAATCATTTTAGTTATGTGATAGAGTGGTTATAGCTTGAAGTTGATTTATTATTGGCTTATCTTTTACAGATAATGTCATGTGAAATTAATGGGTTTTGTAAGTGGTAGAAAAGAAGAAAAAATGCTAGCAAAGGTTTACATCTAAATTTAGATTTGTCTTTGTAGAAAGTGTCCATGAGATTTCTTGTATTATCCGTGGGGGGGGGGGGGGGGCGCTGCTGTTATCAGTGTAAATAATAAATACCATGTAACTCATGGGTGCCATTTGGACCAATGAGTACTAAATTAACGGTGGGTACCAATGTCACCATACTGTACTAGTGAAGAGTACTAAATGAACAGTGGGTGCCAATGTCACCATACTGTACTAGTGAACTTGAGTACTAAATGAACAGTGGGTGCTAATGTCACCATAGTGTACTAGTGAACTTGAGTACTAAATGAACAGTGGGTGCTAATGTCACCATAGTGTACTAGTGAACTTGAGTACTAAATGAACAGTGGGTGCTAATGTTACCATATTGTACTAGTGAACTTGAGTACTAAATGAACAGTGAGTGCCAATGTCATCATACTGTACTAGTGAACTTGAGTACTAAATGAACAGTGGGTGCCAATGTCACCATACTGTACTAGTGAACTTGAGTACTAAATGAACAGTGGGTGCCAATGCCACCATATTGTACTAGTGAACTTAAGTACTAAATGAAGAGTGGGTACCAATGTCACCATACTGTACTAGTGAACTTGAGTACTAAATGAAGAGTGGGTACCAATGTCACCATACTGTACTAGTGAACTTGAGTACTAAATGAACAGTGGGTACCAATGTCACCATACTGTACCAGTGAACTAGTTTGGCCATTGAAAATGAGTGTAACCACTGTGTGTCTGAATGCCCACGTGATTGGTGTATCACTGAGAGCAGTAAGTGTGATGATTCACAGTAATTTGTTTGATAGAAGCAGAACAAAAAGCTTCTCTTGTAGTTTCCTTTCAGCCTTTGACACCATAGTCAATAAAAGGGAAAATCTAATCATTATTTTGAAATGCAAGATTGCACCAAAATGTTATATAGCTTGATGATACAGAAATGTATATTTCATAAGGATATTTTATCCTGGATTAAATTTTTTATTCGTATACTGTTTAAGAATCCCTGAAATCTTCACTGACGCAGCAATTTTTCATGAATTCATTGAAATTAATAATGGCCTCTTTGTTTTAATTCTTTTTTAGTTTAAATATCATATTATGCTTAAAAGGTGATTTAAAAGGCATCGCAATGAAATAATTTTATTATTTTTAAATTTACAAAACAAACAAGAGATTAGGGATCAACCCAAATAGCGTGTGCAATAAAATAAAACTTTCAAATGTGTACATTCAGCAGCAATGCACAAGACAAATCTTACACTTACAGTTTTTACCATCCCTTTTATTGATTGATAGGTAATAGACCAATAAGGAAGTAATTATCTCTCATACAAAATTATAATTAAAATAACTCTTCTAATGGACAAGAAAAGTTCAATTCCAATTGAATATTTGATAAGGAAAAATAAAATTAATAATTTTTAAACAATGTAAACGATGTTTTTTATTCTTGGAGTGTTAGAAAGTCAGCTCTTAAAAAGTCATATGCTTGATTGGCGGTTTACTTGAGTAGAAAATAAGCACCGGCTCCACCTCCTCCGCCACCAACAATCACCATAGCAATGCCAAGGCCAGCCATCGCACCTGGGGAAACAATAAGGTATCTACAGCTAACGATTACAAGATTAACCCTCAGCCACCGCATTCTACGCTATTTTCTGGAGACCGTTGTCTGTAAAATCGGCCTATATTAAATATTCTCACAATCTTCCCTTTTAACATCACACTTCCATCACACTTGTAACATAATAGCAACAGCTTCTGTTGCTTCCGGGAAAACCATTACCCCTTACCCACACAGCCATCATGTCTTTCATACACGCTTATTTTAGTCATATGACTTAACAGCTCTGAAGTTATGGGGGACATTTATGTTATACCTTTTAGTACATTTTTGGAAAAGAGTGTACTTCAAAAAAAAATTTTTTTTAAATATTATTTATTTTGTAAATACCTGCAGAGTAGCCATCGTCGCTAGTAGAAGAAGAACCTCCCTGGTTGTTGCTGGACACTGTTTTACTCTTTCTGACTGGCAAAGGCTGTTTAGAAATAGATTTTAAATAGAATTGTTTTATCACCATACTTGGATAATAAATAAATACTCAAATGGAGAATGGCTTGGGGCAAGTGCAAGGGTTGAAGAATTAGGGTTGACGGAAATAATGTTTCATCATCATCATCAGTGGCGCCAAAGCACATGTAGGGCCCTGGTCTGCTGCACCACATACTTCCATTCGGATCGATCAATGGCTTTCCGCATCCTTGCGCGAACCACCAACTGGTGTAAGTCATTTTCAACATCGTCGATCCATCTGTCTTGGTCGACCGGTGAGCCGTCTGCCCCTAGGTTTCTGCCTGTATATCGCTGTAGCTGCTCCTCAATCCAGCATCCTTTCAATATGTCCTGTCCAGCGCAGTTTGCCTCTTTTGTTGTTGCGACTATGGGTGTGTCTTTGTACAATGGTTATAGCTCTTGCTTTGTACATATTCTCCAAACAGAAATAATGTTTCAAATAGATTTCAGCCCTTGACAATAAACAGAAAGAACACCACGAAATGTCCTTTTGAAGAACCATGTTCACCTACATTAGATATGTGTCTTTTAGACTTGATTTTTTTTCGCTGGTAACTAAATAAGAGAAACTTATTGGTAATGTTGGACGAATGTAAATAATGTTATTGGTAATGTTAAGCATGGACTGCTAAGTATGGACGAGTTAGAACCTCAAGAGACTGCCAAGATAGATGAAGAATGGTATACAAAGAGCATTGAAAACAAAAACGGGTAAACCCGAAATGATGGGCCCTGATACTAATCCAGTGGTTCTCAGCCTTCCTAACGCCGCGACCCTTTCATGCAGTTCCTCATGTTGTGACGACCCCCAAGCTACACAATTATTTTCGTTGCTTCTTCATAACTGTAAAGTACATGTGTTTTCTGATGGACTTAGATGACCCCTGAGAAAGGGTCGCGCGACCCGCAATTGAGTGGAAGATGAGTTTAAGGAAAAATAAGACAATGTGTAAAACATTATTACATAAATCTATAACTACACACCTGAGAGATACTGTTTGTAGTTGAATTAAAGACGTTCACGTAAAAGCTGCCACCGTTGACGGCAGTCTGCAAGTTCAGGGTGGCCTGTTGGAGTGTCACTGTGGGGGGTGGTGTGCCTGAGATGTCACCGGCGTATGGCGGGGCGTCCAGCAGCTCGAATTCTATGATAGCATCGTTTTGATCATAGTAAACCTGGCAAAGAATGCACCATACAACATATTTAACATAGCACTTAGATGTTGTGATAAAATGTGCAAAATGAGAGCAATACATATTTGGAGCAGATAAAACTATAAATATACTATCACATATAGCTTGAAAAAGGCGAATGGTTTTTTTTTTTTTTTGCTGGCACAAGGTGACGATGGTATGGAATTCGCAGGACGAAATCCACAAAGCCTGGGATTATTCTTATAGGATTATTAGCTGGTTCCCAACAGCCAAGCGCCTCTCTCCACACCGCAGGATGACCCCCAAGGGAACATCATGTGGATGATACAGCTTGGCACCAGTGGCGTCGCAGGAGTTGCCGGAATGTTTCATTGTATCAATGTTATCCGCCTATCTGGACTCCATCTCCGGGTTTGAATTCAGAGTTGCCTTCTCTTAGATGAGTTGCCATCCAAGGTTAAAGAGTCCCATCCACCCGGGGTGCTGGTGGTGTTTTTGCTTGACTGGCGAGGATTGAACTCCTGACCATCAGCTTGAGATTTGATCAGTTTAGACCACTCGATCATCATCCGAATACCAATGAAATAAATAAGCACACGTTTATACAACAAAGTCAGAGAAAGAAGTTATTTACGTTTACGTTCGTAAACCGAACGCTGCTTCGGAATTTCGAATACACATCACAGACCTGTTTACCCCTGAGGTAGTGTCATAGTAGTTTTCATCTCTCAAAAAACGTTGTTTCAAGCTCCAAAGAGTAGTTTGGTCAATTAGCAAAAAAAAAAAGTGTGTGTGGGGGGGGGTGTGGGGGGGCTTTACAATCAAAATATAACTAGTGTCAGGAAATCCACTCATCTGCTTAGCTGCTTAAATAAGTTAACATAAAGAAATACACAAGTTATGGTTCTCCGATTTGTTGAATATCGCTCTTATTCGTTTGTTTACGGTGTAAACACAAAAAATGCGGTAACTTTTTATTGAAAACACCTCAGTTATTTATATTTTATTAAAAATAAACCAATCAAACGAAAAAACTCCAGAAAGCATAGTTTTTTTTAAAGGATTGTCATAGTCTTAGGCTTAATAACGTAGTTACTACAACGAAAGCTTAGGGGTAAACAGGTCTGCCCAAAAGGTTCTGTCGTGCCTAATTGTGCGTGCATTTCCCCAGAGCTCTGGCCAATCAGACGCTTTGTGGTTCAGTCCGTTATCGGAAGTTGTAGTGAAAGCGGAGCTAGAGGCTATTCACATGGCCATGGGGAGTGTATATTACATATTGAAAGGAAGGAAGCTTGCGGGGCTCGATGTCATGGTCTATTCGGACTCAAGATCTGCTCTCGAGATCTTGGGAAATAGAGCAGGTACCACGCACCTAGTTGGCGCCATCATAGATGATGTGTGCAAGATCAGTGAACAATGGATCCAAGGGCATGTCAACGTCATTGGCAATTAAAAAAAACGACTCCCTGGCGAAAACCGGGGCTGCCCAGCCTCAGGCAGAAGTACCAGTAACAGATCTGATAACCAAGAACAAGCAATGGGCAGACAACACGACCGCCAGAGGTGTCTTCACAAACTTGCCCACTCCTAGTATACAAGACCCATGGTAGGTTTAGGTCGCAGGCAGCAGAGTCTAGTGACGCAGAGGCGCATAGAGTACTGTCCCATCGGCACACACTTCTGGATGCTAGATCACAACAAGGACACTACATGCCGGCATTGCAAACTGGTCCCGGTAACACTAGCAACCTGTTGATCGACTGTCCCTCACTGGATCTTCCGGGGGAAGCTAGGGCGGTGCATGGGAGAGCCCTACGTGAGGACAATGGAGTATGACTCAGCTCAGCAGATGAAGCTGGTAGCTAATGTACTAGCCGGGGTCATTAGAGAGTAATCTTAGACCCTCACCAGAATACGTGTTAGTTAGTGAAAGCGTTTCGCGTGAGATTCGATGATAATTTTATGTTTTTGTGGTCGTTTAGTGTTTGTTTTAAATACAATAACTTAGTGTATTCGCCATGGGTGCTAAAAAGTGTAGTTAGGAAAACGAGAGCAAGAGGTCAGCTTTTAGAGCTACATTTGAAGTAAAGAAAGATGTTATCGCTATGAATTAAGTGTGGGTGGTCTCGATACTAAGTTGGGGGTGCCTAAGTCAACTGTTTGTGCGATTTTGAAAAGTAAAGAATCTATCAAAGCAGCTGATATAGAAAAACGGGCAATGTCACTGAATTGTAGGAGATCGAAATAGAAAAAGAAGATGGGGAAAAAACTAAACGCTGGCTGCTGATTGTATACAAGAGACAAGTTTTCTTGAGTTTCACCTACAAAAAGAGGTTTGGCCAACGTATCTTATTTCCATGCGATATTTTTTACATTTAGTTGCATTTTAATGGTGATACATTCATTTTTTTTAATACTTGGAATGTAAAATAAATATATCCCATTCCATATCCAATCACCTAGTAGATTAAGGTTACCTACCTGTAGATCTACAATACGGATGTCTCTCACTTTAGCAGCATCAGCGATCAGCTTGACCGTGCTCCACTTAAACATTTCCAAGTTGGTGTTCATTACGCTCTCTTTCGCACCTGTCAGTCATCAGAAATAGGTCTGATAATTTATTTCATGTCTTGTTCAGCCTACACGCTAACTATGTCATCAGAAATAGGTCTGATAATTTATTTCAAGTCTTGTTCAGCCTACACGCTAACTATGTCATCAAAAATAGGTCTGATAATTTATTTCATGTCTTGTTCAGCCTACACGCTAACTATCTCATCAGAAATAGGTCTGATCATTTATTTCATGTCTTGTTAAACCTACCCGCTAACTATGTCATCAGAAATAGGTCGAATCATTTATTTAATGTCTTGTTAAACCTACCCGCTAACTATGTCATCAGAAATAGGTCGAATCATTTATTTAATGTCTTGTTAAACCTACCCGCTAACTATGTCATCAGAAATAGGTCGAATCATTTATTTCATGTCTTGTTAAACCTACCCGCTAACTATGTCATCAAAAATAGGTCGAATCATTTATTTCATATCTTGTTAAACCTACAAGCTAAATATTTTAAGTGTGAAAATTCAAAGCCACAAGTTTTGTAATTTTGAGACAACTTTATTTTTTTCCTATGATCCTAAGGGTTTCTACAAAAATTTACTTCAATCCTAATCAATTCAATTAGTTTCTAAACTTTAAACTGTCCTACCGTCGAAATGCATATTTTAGGCTAATTTCCATGACAGTGAAAAAACTAAATTAAAATGGTTAAAAAAAAAAAAAAATCATTTATATATAATAAATTAGAAGATTAAAAAAAATATATTTAATCTCTGCTTATTTCGTGTAGCATAATTTCAAACTCTTAAAGTGTGTTCATCATCTGAGCAGTGAGGTGATTACACTAACTACAAGATGTCTTACCATCAACCACCAACTGGAAATAGTTGCTCTGTTTGTCTGGGTAGCACGACCTTATGTCTAATACTCCATACATAATATTTGTGTAGTCTACATGATAGATGTTCATATCAATGCTGTCGGTTGACTACAAGAAACACAACAGAAAACAAACTTGAAGAAAACAAAATTACAGGGTCTTGATTCTTCTTCTTCTATGTTTTGAGGGCCCACGATCAATGAATTGATCATTCTGGCTCCTATTCTTGACTGATACTGACAAGCTCTTAGCCCGCCATTAACCAACAGGAGCACTATTATACTAATCACCACGTCAATTTTTGCATTGACAAATCAACTTAGATTAGCGAGAAAAACCTAAATGAGAATATAACTGTTTTGTAGAATGGATCGTTCAATATTGATTTTGAAACGGGTTTTCTAAATTTGCAATCAAAATAAGAGTTTCTTTAGTTAGCATGACTAGGTCAGGAAATACATTTAGAGACGTTTGGAACATCACGAGGTGAAAACCCCAAAATTAACAAATACTTACAGTGCCAGACCACGCCCTGAACCTGAGGGGTATTCTGTACTTGCCATCAGTGAAATATTTGGAGCCGTCGTTCCACGAGGCAGTATCTTCCTGCGATTACACACACACATATATATATATATATATATATATATATATATATATATATATATATATATATATATATATATATATATATTACATTCATGAATAAAACACATTTTGAAAAACTCAACTTTTCATCGTCCTACTTCTGTAATCCGTTATTTGTTTTATGAGAGGCATATTCAAGATCCAATACATGATAAAGACACGCAAGTGATTCGATAAAATGTCTTTGCGTAAAGCCAATGTGACTTTGTTTTTTATTAAAGCATCGTTCTCCCATCCCCACCCCCCACAAATCAATGTGATTAAATTGAAACTATTTGATACACAATCCGCAAAATAACGGTTTACAAAAACAATACGTCAATTTTTGCTACCCGAAGCTAAACAAAGCAGACAGTTCACGAAAGTTCATAAAGTTCATAACTGAATACTGAGGTTTCGGACAATCTCCATGAAAATTGTCGAAAGTTCAGATCCGGATTTCTATATGCATGATGCCTTGTTCTAAGAAGATGTGACCAGGACCAGATTGGGCGCTGTTTAAAATTGGGGATGGACTCTTGGAACATGAGCCTTAAAGGGCCTCTGACCCAATCATTGATTTTTCAGGTTTCCTAGAAAGTAACAAAAGTCAGGACTAAGTTCCGAGAGATGCAAATGATGAATCTATCCATGAAATCTATTGTTGTTAAACAAATATAATAATATGTCTATTGATGACCCAATGCTCTTCAACAACAAGGCCAGATCAAATCTCATTAAGATGATGATCTATTTGCCATTTGGAGATGCCGTGGAAGAATGTCTAAAATATTTACTGATCGAAACATATCAAAAGAACATTGATGATGACGTACAGCCCTACATAACGTTGAATTTCCACGTTTAAATATTTTATATTAGGCCTTTATGACTTTATGTCCTAAATCATTTTTTGTGCCACTGACAAGTGACTTTGATTCCAGTTATCCATGAGAGCCTACAAAATGCTTTGTGGGGGGGGGGGGGGGGGGCGTCCGTAGATAAATAATCCTGCTAATTTCTATTGCAAATATGTTAAATTTTTATCTATACAAATAGACCACGATGACGTGTGTGATCAGAGGCCCAAAGGTCTTCATAAGGCTTGCAGCCTACAGGAGCAGTGGCCTCAAAACTATTGTGTCCTTTGCTTCGTGTATTTTACGTTTCAACGATCCTACTGGGAAGAGTGGTTACTTATCGACATTGATAACTAAGTTACCTACCTTAGCAAAGTACCACTCAATGACTACTTCCGTGGATGGGTCCGTAATAAACGTTGTCTTGGTTACCCAGACATCAGCAGTTATCCCCCTTACGATCCTCTGTGGAAAAAACGTCATAGATTTTTTTTACAAATAATATTTTATACACGCTTACTTTGAAAGATAGTCTTGAAAGGGATACATAATATTAATAAAGTATATTTAAACATAAATGTGGAATTACTTTACCAATTTGGTCTGACACTGTAACAATTTTATGGAATGTATCCACACATCACACTTCCAATTTTAGAGAGGAACCTTAAATTTAGGTAGCCCAGTGGCGTAGCTAGGGGGGTGCGGGGAGTACGGACCGCACCGGGTGACATCATCTCAGGAGTGACACCGAAATTTTAAAAAAATGCATTCGTCAGGGCACACAGTGTTCGGTATAACATAATTTTATAAAAGGATAAGAGATCATACGTCAGTCAATTTTACACAAGTGTAAATGCGTGCTTTATTAAAAGTTCAAGGCTGACGCATCAGAAATGAGGTGACCTTATATTTAGATCAGAAAATCACCTTTTTGACACCGTTTTCAATGCCGACTGAAGTGTTTGGTATCTTTCGTAAGTGACAGGATGCTATAATAATTTAAACTCAGAGAAATAAAGCTATCCATTGATACTAAATACGTTGTGGTCGGGCGATTCTAAGTACACGAATCAAAACGGTAAAAATTAAAAAACATCAAAAAAATTTTTTATACCCATTTATAGAATTATCAAAATAATATTTTAAAATATTTTCTAATATCTTTTAATAACTATTTTTAATTTATTTAAATTTTTAAAAAAGGGTTTTGAAACCAAATAATTCAAAACCAAGAAATACTAAAAAAAATTAATATGTTCGCTGATTACTCACTAGCACAGACCCTTAACATTAGAGCACTGTTGCCAGACGGCAGAAGCCCTTTTACATGCTGTCAGTGATTTCACGTTTATCTGCCACCTTTACCTGTGGGATGGTCTACTTGAGGAATTTAACGTTACAAACAGAGGCGTAACTGGGTTTTTGACGCCCTTGGCTAATTTATTTTTGGCGCCCTTGATATTTAAATAAAAATAAAACTAGAGATTTAGCGGCGCCCTTTTGAACTGGCGCAGGCCGGCGCCCTTGTCAACTGCCTCAATGACAAGCCGTTGTTACGCCTCTGGTTACAAAGCAGTATCTGCAGACTAAATGCTTTACTCTTGACAAACTGTTGACCAGCCAAGACGCCTTAAAAGTGCTTCTGCACCAGAAGCGCTGTCACTTGGTGGAACGTGCTATTGAAAAGGCGCTTTTGAAATCAGACCAATGCGGAATTTCAGAGAGAAGATTAAATTTTTAAGAAGAGAAGAACAATTTACGATCCAGCATGGCACAACCAAGACTTTCTGATCTGGCTCTACTATCAATTGAACGTGATACGGTGAAGGATATTGATTATGAACAAGTGATTGACAGGTTTGCAGCTTTGAAGATCGGAAATGGAACATTTTAAATTAAGTAAATTTAATGTAAAAATAACGATAACTTTACTTTGTTACAGTTCTTAATTACATTGACCTCCTGACCTTCAATTATTTTTTTTTTGTCATTGTTATACTGTTTAATTATTTTAACAAGAACAAATTCATCGTAAAACTTGGGGGAGGGGGTGGGGCTGACACCATGAATTTACCGCACCGGGTGACACCATGAGTTTACCGCACCGGGTGACACCATGAGTTTACCGCACCGGGTGACACCATGAGTTTACCGCACCGGGTGACACCATGAGTTTACCGCACATAGTGACACGAACCCTAGCCACGCCACTCAGGGGAGCACTTGCCTGTCCAATGTAATCGTATTTGGTCCCAGAGTTGTAGAAGAACTGGGCGGGAGACAACTGTTGTACTTTGCCTGACGTGGTCACGAAATCAAATGGCAGGGGCGTGTCATCGGTGATGTTGACAGTGGTACAGAACTGCATCTGGTTGTCAATTTTATAGGACAAACCTGAAACATGTTGAGCATAACCATAGACGTATTATCGTGAAATTTTTTTTGATCGTTAGCTAACACGTAGTTGGTCAACACGTGTTCAAGATCACCAACAAGCGCACGGGATGGCCTGAGTAGACACGTGCGTTCAAATAATTCCTAACTAAGAAAATGGCCGTGAAAGATTTCATAAATGGGTTTTTACAAAATTAAAAAAAGGTGCTAAAAGCATTTCCCTTGTTAAATAAATCATTTAATTTGTTAGACTTTTGTAGCAGGATCTGCAAACTCTAACTACACCAGTGGCTCTTAACAATTTTTCATGGCCGCATCCCCTTTCTATTTCAAAACAATTCCCGCAACCCCCCCCCCCCCAAACCACCACCACCAACACACACACCGCAGTAACAATAGGTAAAAAAAACCGGATGAAAACAGTTTTTGAAACATTATTCACTATTAATCAAACAGATGTTTGACTCCTCATGGCCTTTTAGCTAATGAAAAATATAATGAGCTTTCATAAAAAAAAAAATTATTTACTAAATTTTTCGCTTTTTGTGATTTTATTCGACGCAGTTTTGTGTTTTTTCATGTTCAATAATGTCTGGATATTTGCTCACTGGTTAAAACCACGGAACTTTCAATTTATAATACAATGTATACATTTTAACCTAAATTGCAATGCGCCAGGAAGAACCATGAATATACACTTTGGAAAAGTACGAATCCATCATTATATAGGAATAAGATGGCTCACACAAGCTGGGACTTAAACGTTGTGCTTTGACATAAAGATCTGGTAGCGTAGTAAGAACGTTTGGCGAATTCTTAACCTTGCTAAGGTTTTTATCTTAGCTATTTTATTACAGACGCCACTCCAACATTAAAGAACAACTATGACACAATACCTATATATATATATATACACATATATATATTTATAAATAAACATATGTCTATCTTTCCCCAAAGGTAGATATGCAGCTAGGTGCTCTAAAATTCATTAACTGCGGCATAGCCAGGTTTTAGTTCCATCAGGGGGCGGGCCAAGTTGTTGTTTTTCCGCCCCCCTTCTACATAAAAACAAAAACCTCTCGAGTTGGACGACGAAGCCGCACCTTCATCTAATGCAGCGGTTCTCAACCTTTCTAATGCCGCGACCCTTTAATAGAGTTCCTCATGATGTGGCAACCCCCAAACACAAAATTATTTCCGTTGATTCTTTATAGCTGTAGCGTGTATGTGTTTTCAGATGATCTTAGGCGACCCACAGATTGAGAACCGCTGATATAATGGGGGAAAAAAAGTGCCACACGAGGCAGCCGCCAATGCCGACGTCAATACGTCATGTCATAATGGTAATCGGTAATAATATTTAGGAGATCGTTGAACTCACTTACTTAAACCGGCCACTAAAAGCGATTAAAACGCACACAATTATCTTGGGTGGAAGTTACGCCCAGTTAAGGTACTCACCCGTAACATAGTCCGCCCAGTTAACGTACTCACCCGTAACATATAGTCCGCCCAGTTATCACCCCTAACATAGTCCGCCCAGTTAAGGTACTCACCCGTAACATAGTCCGCCCAGTTATCACCCCTAACATAGTCCGCCCAGTTAAGGTACTCACCCGTAACATAGTCCGCCCAGTTAAGGTACTCGCCCGTAACATATAGTTCGCCCAGTTCAGGAACTCACCCGTAACATAGTCCGCCCAGTTATCACCCCTAACATAGTCCGCCCAGTTAAGGTACTCACCCGTAACATAGTCCGCCCAGTTAAGGTACTCACCCGTAACATATAGTTCGCCCAGTTCAGGAACTCACCCGTAACATAGTCCGCCCAGTTATCACCCCTAACATAGTCCGCCCAGTTAAGGTACTCACCCGTAACATATAGTTCGCCCAGTTCAGGAACTCACCCGTAACATAGTCCGCTCAGTTAAGGTACTCACCCGTAACATAGTCCGCTCAGTTAACGTACTCACCCGTAACATAGTCCGCCCAGTTAACGTACTCACCCGTAACATAGTCCGCCCAGTTAACGTACTCACCCGTAACATAGTCCGCCCAGTTAACGTACTCACCCGTAACATAGTCCGCCCAGTTAACGTACTCACCCGTAACATAGTCCGCCCAGTTAACGTACTCACCCGTAACATAGTCCGCCCAGTTAACGTACTCACCCGTAACATATAGTTCGCCCAGTTCAGGAACTCACCCGTAACATAGTCCGCTCAGTTAAGGTACTCACCCGTAACATAGTCCGACCAGTTAACATACTCACCCGTAACATAGTCCCTGATGTACGTGAAGTGATTCATCCCCCCACTTGTCCCCATGTCCTGTGGCGCCTGTGTCCTCATTACGACCAGGTTCTTATCGCTGTCAAAGATTTCCTTGGTGTCCGCAGAGAAATAATTGTACATTCTAAATAATGTCAATAGTTTTGATGGTGTAATTCTTAAACTAAATTAAAGGTAAGGCTGAAAATACGTAAAACCCGTTCTGTATGTGGATCACTGATAGACATCTAGTAACCATATGCAGGAGTTATTGCGGACAGCAATTTCTAAAGTGAGTTACTGGTTCACACTTTAATGGATTGAAATGGGAAATAAAATATGAAAATTGTGTAATATTTCGCGCAGCCCTCGCCCATTTCCTTAATTAAACTCTGCTTTTGGATGAAAATGCCGCCCCTGCACATGAAGAAAATAATGCTGCCAGGGGCGAACCGCCCCCCTACACACCCATCTTCCTACGCCACTGAATTGAGCTTTTCACTGTAAGAGAAAAAGTTTCTTTTCTCTGTTACCCATTACAGATAAACTAGTCTATTACCCATTACAGATAAACTATTCTATTACCCATTACAGATAAACTAGTCTATTACCCATTACAGATAAACTAGCCTTTTACCCATTACAGATAAACTAGTCTTTTACCCATTACAGATAAACTAGTCTTTTACCCATTACAGATAAACTAGTCTTTTACCCATTACAGATAAACTAGTCTTTTACCCATTACAGATAAACTAGTTTGTTACCTATTACAGATAAACTAGTCTTTTACCTATTACAGATAAACTAGTCTTTTACCTATTACAGATAAACTAGTCTTTTACCCATTACATATAAACTAGTATTTTACCCATTACAGATAAACTATTCTATTACCCATTACAGATAAACTAGTCTATTACCCATTACAGATAAACTAGCCTTTTACCCATTACAGATAAACTAGTCTTTTACCCATTACAGATAAACTAGTCTTTTACCCATTACAGATAAACTAGTCTGTTACCCATTACAGATAAACTAGTCTTTAACCCATTACAGATAAACTAGTCTTTTACCCAATACAGATAAACTAGTCTCTTACCCATTACAGATAAACTAGTCTTTTACCCATTATAGATAAACTAGTCTTTTACCTATTACATATAAACTAGTCTTTTACCTATTACAGATAAACTAGTCTTTTACCAATTACAGATAAACTAGTCTTTTACCTATTACAGATAAACTAGCCTGTTACCCGTTACAGATAAGCTAGCCTGTTACCCATTACAGATAAACTAGTCTTTTACCCAATACAGATAAAATAGTCTGTTACCTAGTACAGATAAACTAGGCCTCTTTCAGCTATTAATACAAATTTAGTAAAACTGAACGCACCTCGACATACCGGACTGTCCCGTCCCTGTGATCAACATTTTCTCCTGAGAATTTGATGTGTGATGGTGCGTTTGGGAACGGCCTGTCAACGGCCCGGCCTTGGCACACAATGCCCGATGGCGTCTGTTTCATAGAGTTCATGAGATAATCGCTGAATTATTTCATATCAATGAAACGTTACTAAACTAGGATTTATAGAAATTAAAAGGTGTCAAATATTTAAGTTTAATTTTTTAATGACTAGTGTGTCAAATAATTTGATCCAAAGATATTTCTTACTTTTTTTTCCCTGATTGATCTCAGCAAAGTTACCCCAGTATATTACATTTTTTTTTTCAAAACATCTTTAAAAAAGTAAATTTGATAGTCCAAGAAACTGCCAGCCTTGGTAAATACTCATTCGTTTCGGCTTCTTCCATGATGTATATGCTGTTAATAAATAAATGCAATAAGAACAGAACAAAAAGTTAAACCTCAAATAAAAATGGCTCCACAGATTCCTTGTAATTGAAGTAATTATAGTAGTGGTGAATAGGTACTGTTACGCCATGCAGAGTCGCCGAGCCTTGGACGTCAATCAAAATAGGCACAGTCCCACTGCTAGGCCTTGTCCAAGCTTTGGCTGTTAATACAACAATCAAATGAATGAAATACGTGTACAGACATTTTTGTCTGGAATTTCCTTTTACCAACTGATTGTAAACAACACCCGTGTTCCGGGGTAAATATGTTCAATGCCCGAAATCGGCAAAATGGCGGTTAAATGAAGAAAACTTTCTTTGACTTTGACCGCAGAGATCAAAGTCAAAAATATATTTTTTAAAATTTATCTTTCAGTTTGCGAAATGGCATGACGTGATCGGCCAGGTTCTTAGGAGGTCATCGGCAATTTTAATAGGAGGTGATCGGCCATTTAATAGGAGGTGATTGGCCAGGTTCAAAGGAGTTGATCAACCAGTTTTAAAGGAGTTGATCAACCTGGTTCATGGGGAATGTTTCATTGCTGCCATATTAAGTGTGAATAGTTTCACGAGCAGAATGGAACATTCACATCTGGAATAGGCGCTGTTTGAAAACACAATTTTCTTTTCCTAGCTTGTAAAGAACGCCATCTACTTTCATGACAACTGCAAGATAGTTTTGCACCACTGATCCAGGTGCCCTGAAATGCCAAGCACAAGCATCCATTACTTATGCGGACCCGGAAAAAATGGATTTAGGTGTGGGTGGAAAAACACCCAACCTATTCTCATTTTCTATACCGTGTTTCAACCAATGGGTAGAAATATAAAATCATTATATCTGTTTTTACACAAATGTTTACAGTTTTTTTATCTCAATTATATTAATCAATATAATTATCTAGACATGAATGTTTCTTGTTACAGCCTGTGTGTTGACCTAATTATGTTTCAACGTAACGCTGTAGCGTCCACCACTAATCTCTTCCCTTTTTTGTTTTAATATTGACAACAACGATTATTAGCAATATTTGCATAAAGTGCGTTACTTGAATGCATGTTTTGTCAAATAGATTTAGATGACCCCTCTTTGCGGCCGCCACTTTTGGTGGGCTATAACTAGTTAATAATAATAGAAAACTGACTAGCGAGTGGTGTGAAACTAAACGTAAGCTACAAGAAACTATAGCTAAATGAAACCAAAGCTAAATGAAACCAAAGCTAAATGAAGCCAACGCTAAATGAAGCCAACGCTAATTGAAACCAAAGCTAAATGAAACCAAAGCTAAATGAAACCTAAGCTAAATGAAACCAAAGCTAAATGAAACTACGAAAATTTCAATATAAATTAGTACATTTTTAAATGTTTCTTTTTTAAAACTATTTTTCTTAGCAATATGCTTATCTTTGGTTATGACACTGAAACTTACTGTTTACAATAAATGTTTCTATTCATATGCTGACTGGCTGATGACACTGACAAACAGTCATTTAATGAGTGAAGCAACTGGCTTAACTGAACGGAGGCTTCGATGTTATCACCATGAAGATGATTTTAAAAATTTATTGAATAGTATGTGCACTAAACAGCGACCAGCAACACCTACTCATGTATGCAGAAATTGAGAACCGCTTGGGAAAAACAGATACAGACCATATTTTACAGAAAGTAGAACATTTTGGACAACAAAGGAACAAACAAATTTATATGGAAATGAGAACATTTTGGGCACCAGAGATACACACAATATTGTACAGAAATGGGAGCAAATAGTTAAGTTCGAAATACCTGGAAAACTGTGGGAGTTTTTAACCCAAGTCCCGGGAAGGGAGACAGGCAAACAGGATTTTGTCTAGACTTACATGAAAAATGATGTGTGACGTTAAAAACTGCAGTCTGTGTACCAAAAGTCCATTTCTGACAAGAGTTGTATACTTTTGTTTCCATACCACGAGCTGATCCTAAGCCCTGGTCAACCTCAATAATAGAACCACTGTGAAAAAGGGCCAAGGCACATTTGACATTTTTTTAGCCACTCATATAAATTAACGTAACAACTAATTTCGATTTAATGTGTATTGAAATAGGATTGCACTATTTTTTTATGAAAGAAGAAACAAATACAGTTGTATTATTTAATCATTGACTTCCTATAAAACTGAGTATCAGAGTAAGCTGCAATACTTACCCAAAGCCGGATTGTCCCGTGCAAGACTTACCCAAAGCCTGATTGTCCCGTGCAAGACTTACCCAAAGCCGGACTGTCCCGTGCAAGACTTACCCAAAGCCGGATTGTCCCGTGCAAGACTTAGCCAAAGCCGGACTGTCCCGTGCAAGACTTACCCAAAGCCGGATTGTCCCGTGCAAGACTTACCCAAAGCCGGATTGTCCCGTGCAAAACTTACCCAAAGCCAGATTGTCCCGTGCAAGACTTACCCAAAGCCGGATTGTCCTGTGAAATGGAGCACGGCAAGTGGAACTTCAATTTTACCACCTGTCTTAGATCCACCTACTATAAATGTGTCTGGCTGGGTATTGAGATTTGGGAGCACTTTACAGCTTCCTGCAACGCAAACATTTAAAACAATAATTATACTATTGCGTTAGTATAATATTTTCGTATATAATTTGCACAGATTTCTAAAAATATTTGTTTCAAGAATTTGCGTCGTAGAAGTAGAAAACTACGTTGATTATTTCAATTTTAAATGATTTTTTTAAAAACTTAGCTTTGACATTTTTTTTCAAAAATGTTTGGAACCCCCGTCATTGTGAAATGGTTTTTTTTTTTTCAAATGTTGAAAAATTTTACAAAATTAAGCTACGTGAAATATTGCAGAACGCAACCAGTGGGACTATTTTGATTGTTCTGTGTAGACTAAGCTTAAAAACACAACAAATGAACTACGAATATTTATATCCATACCTCTTCCTCCCGTGGAGTAGTCAAAGGCCAGGATCTCGTTGTCATCAAAGTAGAAGTACATATCTGACTTCTGTCCGTTTTGAAACATACTCAGTCGTATCATGTTCTGATTGGTGCTGTAGTACATCAACATGTTGATCACCCGTCCCGTCTCGACGCTGACCGTCTCAATGTCAACAGAGAAGTCTGGGCTCATCTTAAGGGGCCCTGGATCTGCACCTGATCGCACGGGACAGAGTGGGATTCATACGATGGAACATTTATGACTGAATGCGGAATACTAGAGTCAAAGTGTTGAGTCGATTGAATGAACGGGCTTTAAGAAAATAATGAAAATCTTACAGGGTTAAAATAATGTCTAGAAAATATGTGAAACGTTTAGATGAGTTGTGTTTAATAAAACATCTGAAATTATCTTGCTCTAAAAAGAACACTAAGGCGTCATCCAGTATACATTCAGTTTCATGGAGGATATATTGTATTGTTGTTTACGTTGCTAAACAAAGTTCTGTAAACGTGTCATGATCGCTGCATGTGTTTATATGTAGAAAGATTATCTTGGAATGACACCCAAAGCGTCTTAACGTCTGGGTTCAGTCTACATGGCTAGAATTTGACACACAGCCTAGTCTAATAGGGATCCATGAAAAGGATGCGAACCCGCGCTTCACCCATTTAGTTATTTAAAGTATGTTTATACCGAAACTTCGAATTGGAGGTGGAAAAATACAGCTGTATAATTTATGTTGGAAAATACTGGATAGGTAATATTGCAGCCGTGTCTAGAAACTAATTCTCAACTTTTCATCATAATTGATTTTGTAAAATTAAAAAATCAAGCAGAGAAAAAATAAAAAACAATATTGATGTCGAAACCAGCTTTGCGTGTGTATCACTGTTACAAGAAGAGTTGGCAATAATAAAAAGGATTTCGACTTACTAGCAGAGTTATATTCTTTACATGCAGGTGCAGGTGTGGGTGCTTGGGCATCCACTAGGCAGACGACCAGAGACAGGAGGGGCAGTATTGTAAACTTCATGTTTATAACTTTTATCTCCTGAGAACTGTAACCTATGACCTAACTGAAATTTATAGATAATAGAATCACACAAAAACCTCTTAGAAATTATTGTAATATATCCGGAGCTCTAGCTTTGCAATTATATAAAAACTTAATGCGTGCCAGAAGGAAATGTCAAACTGACTCTGTTGATAAACACTGGTTCAATAGACACTTCAAGTTGCTAAGAAAGGACACCCTTTACAAGCATAGATTGCATTTCCATAACAAAATATTAACCAGCGATTCTTTTTGTTTAATTCTTAGTCTTGTTTCCCCAACAATGTGCTACAATTAATTACAATTACACATTTTCTTTCTGTCACTTCATTTTCAATTTAGTCATCAAGAATGTCAAAACTATGCCCGGTTCATCATTTTTTTGTGAATCCGGAAAATAATCCCCCCGAATCTGAACCCCCCCCCCCAACCCCCCCCCCCCCAATCCCACAGCCACACACAGAACACCAATCATTTAGTTTTGGTCTGGATCTTTGTAGCGTTAACTAACAATTGAAATAGGTAACAGTTTTAACATTTTCTTAAGGAGGTGAAGATTTTTTTTTTTCAATATCAACATTTTGTGAAATGACCAAAATGAGATATTAAATTATAAATTTAAAAATAAAAGAGCCGATAAAGATAGAGGCCAGTTTCATCGGTCGGTCGGTAGGCGTATGTAGGTCAAAGATTTCAATATAGACAGCTGTGATAAACCGCCCACTAAAACAAAGGCTCCCAATAATTTGAGACCAGAGGACCACCTTTTTTCCAATAGCATTACCTAGTGTATCACTCTTAATCTTTTTACAGATAAGTTTCTCAAACAACATTTTTAAACGTAGAGCAATTAGAGCAATGAAGGAATAAGACTAAACCATCATTATACGTTAATGCAAAACAGGGGGGAAAGAATTTATGGCATCCTTCCATCTTTGCGAGATTATTGAGTAGCTATCGACACGTCATCAAATGCCTTATGAGGCATCCTTGAATGACAGTCTCTGCCTCACTTCTCGAACAAGAGCCTTAACTACCGTAAAGATGCTTCTTAAGCACACATGTTTGATATACGCTATAGGTGTTAACTAAGCACAAATGTTTGATAGACACTATAGGTACTAACAAAGCACACATGTTGATAGACGCTATAGGTATTACTTAAGCACAAATGTTTGATAGCCGCAATAGGTGTTAACTAAGCACACATGTGTGATAGACGCTATAGGTATTACATAAGCACAAATGTTTGATAGACGCTATAGGTAATACTTAAGCACACATGTTTGATAGACGCTATAGGTATTACATAAGCACAAATGTTTGATAGACGCAATATGTGTTAACTAAGCACGCATGTTTGATAGACGCTATAGGTGTTAACTAAGCCCACATGTTTGATAGAGGTATAGGTATTAACTAAGCACACATGTTTGATAGACGCTATAGGTGTTAACTAAGCCCACATGTTTCATAGACGCTATAGGTGTTAACTAAGCCCACATGTTTGATAGACGCTTAGTTTCGTGCTTCAAAATGGGGGGGGGGGGGGAGTTTAATGAACATATAACAAACTATTATTCTTAAATTTTATTATTCACACGAAATTGACACACGTAGATGTTACATTTACTTACTAGTATTATGTTTTTCCCATTAGACATCAAACAACATTATATCACAACTTGTTATTACTTTTAAACTGATGTTGTCTTCTTTGACTTGATGACGTCACAGGCAGAACACGCAGCTTTACGCATTAAAGTTTAATAGAAAATACATGAATTTCTCTCCCCCCCCCCCCAAAAAAAAATAATTTGCTGTAGATTCTTCACACGTTTACATTAAAAAAGGGAAATAAATTATCAAATTTATTATTTATTTATTTCATGGATTTCGATCAATCATATGCTGTCAACAACATAGTACACAAACCCACGAGAGCCTCAGCACTATAGCACGGGCTCTCAAATGTCGTTTTACGTCTCTACACATGGCACATAACACTATTTTGTGTGTTTATGAGAAACATTTTACAAATTCTTTTGTGGGTGTGAGTGTCTGGGTGTGTGTGTGTGTGTGAGTGTACGTACTTGGCAAAAAGCAATGTTGAACTTATTTATATAAGTATACAAAAACATTTAATATTAATTTGAACAGAAACTTTATTAAAGACACAGTGAATACTAAAATCATTGATTTAAAAATGTTTTTTAAATAAAATAATCTAAAACACTTTTTTTTCCCGAGGTTACAAAAAGGCAACCATCAACATTTGTTGATATATGTATTGAGTTGCTTCACTTTTGTAGAGTTTACATTGACGAACTATGTCCATGCGACTTGCTGAATTAACCGAGTCTAGGAATAAACTCAGTCTAGTAACATGGATTCTGCTATGTCAATATAAAATGTATTACAATTCCTTATTTGAAATGTTTCATAAAATTAGAGAAATGGATAATCAGTCAAATCACCCCTCACACACCCCCCCCCCCTTTTTTTTCCACAAGTCCGAAGGTTTTTTTTTTTTTAAATTTTAAACGCTTCCTTAAATTTTAAATTCAATATATTTAATATTAAAAACGCATAGTCATTTATGTAACAACAAGGTAAGTCATAAAATTAATAATTGAAACAATTTCAGTTATTTAACTATAATCAAACAAGAGGCAGACTATAATTACACTTACCCCACCCTCCAAGAAATTTTAAGCCGAGAAATCTAATGTAAAATCTAGAAATCTAAAAAAAAAATATTAAAAACCTTTGACTAAAACACTTCAGCTAATCGAAAGACCAGCTCATCAGTATCGCAGTTCATGTACGCCTTCCTGCCCACTGTGATATGATAATGTTATCTGTTTTCTCTCGTAAGAATGTATTTATTTCAATACGATTCGTATATGCCCAAATATGTTAGTTGTCCTGTTTAGAATGATCTCAAGCTGTTAGAATAAGATCCTCAATCATTGAACAAATGATGAAACAAATGATTGAACAAATTATTGAAATAACGATACGACACAGGATTGAACACAAGATTGAACATTTGAATGAACACATGATTGAACAAATTATTGAATAAATGATTGAACACATGACAGGAATAATGATTGAATAAATGACTGAACACATGATTGAATAAATGATTGAATAAATTTTTCATGACAAGCATAATTCACATGAGTAGAATCATCCCCTACTAGAACTAAGTCGGGGAGCTCATTCTATAGATATCACAAACGGTTTAGAAATATAGAGGGCTAAAGTGGCGCGTTGCTTCCAAACAACTATACGACCACAATAGTAACTGAAAAGACTGAACATTCTAAGTATATTCGTCCCAAATTTTGTGTGTTAAAAAGAATGACATGTGGACTATGCATCTTTATTTAGCTTTAAAAATGTAACATTGTTTTTTTGGCCAAGCCTAACACCACGGCAAATGTTACGTTTGAGATCTACTGCTTGATTCGATAATAAAGTAGAGTGTACAGCGATTATCCCAGAAGGCGGTGTTAGAAGAGTCTCAAACTGATAATGTTAGGTTTATTGAATGGTTAACTCATTCGAACAGGAACTGGTATCTCAGAAGTCTTGCTTGATAGACTTTGATGACTGCGATCTTGTGAATTCTATATATGTCCTTCGATTTCATCAAGCTTGTTATCTGTCAACTGGTGAACGATTATAATGATCAATCTGTTTATAGCGATTACATAGAGTTGTGTACGTGTCTTGTTACAAACATATAACCAGGCCTGGCGTAAATTGAATTAATTTTTAATTATTATTTTTTTCCTTTTTTTTTCTACAGGACTTTTAGAGCATGAATCTTAGAAATGACTATTGGAAATGAATGTTAGAAATGAATCTCAGAAATGAATTTAGAAATGAATCTTAGAAATGAATCTTAGAAATGAATCTTAGAAACCCTTGATAGATGAAACATGTTGAAAATTGATCACTTAAATTTCAAATAACATTACGCGACACAGACCCCCAAGCATTTACCAACCATCGTAACCGTCTTCACTTATAAACACAGCTGATGTCAATGACGAACTATGTGTCTGACCGTTTGTTGGACGTCCTGCTAATGCAATCTTTAAATCAAGGGCTTTGACCTTAAGATGCGCTGATATGTTTATTTATATCAATTATATTAACATATTATACAAAGAATATTGACCTGTAAAAGTAATAAACATTAATTAAATAAAGTCAAATTTTCAAATTTTTGTCTCTAAATGATTTAAAATAGTTTATTAGATAATAAATCAGGCCATCACTTGACCATAGATTGTTCACTTCTTTTATTGATTCTATCTTCGTCCATCAACTGGTGCTTGGAGCAATAACTATAGTGCTGTGACGGATGCCAAGCCGGACACCCGGAAATGCCGAGTGCAACACTATTGAAAGATAACCGGACCCGGCAAACAGAAAGAAAACCGGGAACGGCTGTTAAAATAATTATCTGCACGTTATTGCTCATCAGTCCTTCTATAATATTGGTCATTCTTTCTAGGCCAGGTGTTGGGGCAAACATGGGTTCTTTCACAGAGGCCCACCATACACCACCACCAAACGCCACCACCAAACACCACCACCAAGCGTCACCACCAAGCGCCACCAAACACCACCACCAAACTAAACCGCCAAACACCACCACCAAACATCACCACCAAACACCACCAACAAACACCACCAACAAACACCACTACTCAATACACAAACACCACCAATACCACCCCCAGACACCACCAAACACCACCACCAAACACCACCACCAAATACCACCACCAAACATCATCACCAAACACCACCACCAAACACCACCACCCAAATCTACCAAACACCACTACCAAACACCACCAAACACCACCACCAAACACCACCAAACACCAACACCAAATACCACTACCAAACACAACCAAACACCACCACCAAACACCACCACAAAACACCACACCAAACACCACCACCAAACACCACCATCCAATTCCACCAAACACCACCAAACACCACCACCGAATACCACTACCAAACACCACCACAAAACACCACCACCAAATACCACCATCCAATTCCACCAAACACCACCATCCAATTCCACCAAACATCACCAAACACCACCACCAAACAGCACCAAACACCACCACCAAACACCACCAAAACCACCACCCAATTCCACCGAACACCACCACCAAACACCACCATCCAATTCCACCAAACACCACCAAGCACCACCAAACACCACCACCAAACACCACGACCCAATTCCACCAAACAACACCAAACACCACCACCAAACACCACCACCAAACACCACCATCCAATTCCACCAGACACCACCAAACACCAACACCAAATACCACTACCAAACACCACCAAACACCACCACCAAACACCACCACCAAACACCACCACAAAAAACCACACCAAATAACACCACCAAACACCACCATCCAATTCCACCAAACACCATAATCCAATCCCACCAAACACCACCAAACACCACCACCAAATACCACTACCAAACACCACCACCAAACACCACCATCCAATTCCACCAAACACCACCACCAAACACCACCACCAAACACCACCACCAAACACCACCACCAAACACCACCAAAACCACCACCCAATTCCACCAAACACCCCCACAAAACACCACCATCCAATTCCACCAAACACCACCAAGCACTACCAAACACCACCACCAAACACCACCACCAAACACCACCACCAAATTCCACCAAACAACACCAAACACCACCACCAAACACCACCACCAAACACCACCACCAAACACCACCACCAAACACCACCAGCCAATTCCACCAAACACCACCACCAAACACCACCACCCAATTCCATCAACACCACCACCAAACACCACTACCAAGCACCACAAAACACCACCACCAAACACCACCACCCAATTCCACCAAACACCACCACTAAGCACCACCAAACACCACCACCCAATTCCACCAAACACCACCACCAAACACCACTACCAAACACCACCAAACACCACCACCCAATTCCACCAAACACCACCACTAAGCACCACTAAACACCACCACCCAATTCCACCAAACACCACCACCAAGCACCACCAAACACCACCACCCAATTCCACCAAACACCACCACTAAGCACCTCCAAACACCACCACCAAACACCACCACGAAACGCAACCAATTAACACCAAACATGAACAGAAAATAAAACCACCAACGCCACCAAATACTACGACCAAACAACACCAAACACCACCACCAAACACCACCACCAAAATTCACCTGTCAAACAACCACCACTACCAAACACCACCATACACCACCACCAAAATCCACAAAAACCCACCACCAAGCGCATTCTGACGCCACCAAACGCGATCAAATATATGAGATCATATTCTTTAAAAAATGATCACCGAATTTAGACCAGTGAATCTCAATCTTCCTAATGCCGCGACTCTTTAATGCAATTCCTTATGTTGTGGCGACTCCCAACCATAAAATATATTTTGTTGCTAATTCATAAATATGTGTTTTCTGATGGTCTTAGGCGACCCATGTGTAAGGGTCGTTCGACCCCCAAAGGGGTCGCGATACACAAGTTGATAACCGCTGCTTTAGACATATTAAGTATTGTAAGCACGCAGGATTTGCCCCTATAGCAATGAATAAAATACTTAAATGTTGAGTCTATGTCGACGGCCCATCACGCGTCTTCAATTTTGCCATTCTCAGCATTAGAAAATTGAACACGGAAAGCAAAAGGACGTTGTTCAACTTCTTATTATTAGTGTCGAGAAGAAATGCCGGAGGAAGCTTCCAAAAGCAACAGTTGAGGCGACTACACTTGACGCATTTGCGTCTATTGCCTCCTGTCTTCCAACCCCCAGTGCATAACACCATGACTGAGTTACCTTTGCAACAGGTGAAGTATCCTCTTCAAAACCACGCACAATGACATCGTGAACCCCTCTGAAACACAGGAGCCAGAATGATCAATCCATTGAACGTGGGTCCTCAAAATAAAGAAGAAGGGACGTGATACTGACCTTCAAACATTCAATTGATATGCAATGGATATTAATTAAAGTGATATCGTGACGATTAGGTTCAGGGTAGTGAGTATCCAAGTGGGGACGGTATAAAAACGTACCGTTGGCCTTGCTGTAACGATAGACGGGCTAAGCTTCTATTTTTGTTGTTTTAAATTAACTTTTATTTCGTATCTTAAAAAGCGACGATAAATTTATCCAAGAGGCCAGAATGGTTGGTTATAAGAAATCATATGCATACAAAGCATGAACGAAGTATTTTGTTTGTGATTTTAAAATTTTATTTCCATAATTATAAACTTCTTTTTCATCTTTATAAAATTAAAACCTAACACGTGTATAAAATTATTATTTGTAGTATAAAATCATTTTTTGTTCAAAAGACAGGTATCCCTAAATTATGATTATGTGTGCACTAAACATGAGACCCCCTGGACGGATATATTGAACTGAGAATGACCATTATTTATCATGGAGGAAATAGAGTATATTTAATAAATGTTAGTAATTGTTCCGATACAATGTATTTATGTACCCATAAGTCGAGCTCAAATAATAATGTATATGGGCGCCGACGATTTATATTTTTGGGGGGAATTTAACCACATATTCTTGCGGTAGCTGAAATTTACCAAGAAATTTCTTTAAGTGCAATTTTAAACACATATGATATGTTAACTTATGTATTGGTAGTATACTACGTAGCTGGTCAATACAGTATTCAAAGCCAAAGTCAAAACGTTCTAAACCTCACTCGTTCTCCGATAAGGAGGTTGCAAAGCTCTGACGCCAAAGTTATCCCGAAAAGCGCCAAACGGATTATTGTCATCTTGACCGAGACAATCAACCAGTTCCTGCTCCGATGACGAGAACCTTGACGAGAGTGGAGCCAGGCCAACCAAACGACCTGGCATCGAGAAGGGTAGACCTGGAAAACTGCTCCTCAACGAGCCGCCCCCCAGAGAGCGGTTCAAAGGACCCGGAAAATGCAAAGCCGATTTAGAGACTGAGTACACGAGGTCTGCCATCGAATAGTGCTCGACGTTAATGTTGATGGCCGGAGCCACGCTTGGCGCATCTCTCTTTCGACGTTTACTTGGCCTCCTGCTGTTCTGCTGTACGTGTCGGCGGGCCGAGCTGATGTCGAGGATGACGACGGTGCCGAAAACAATGACGATAAAGACTACGCCGACGGCGCCGATAGACTTTGCTGAAATTCGGGTGTCGGGCTGGCTGGTTTTGGTCCTGCTGGAAGCCGATGTCGAGCTCTTGTCCAGCGTCAGCTGCTTCTCTATTTCGGCCGCCTTTTGTTGGGCTTCTTTGACGGTGGTGGCGGCTTCGCTGGAAAAGTTGAGGGCGGAAGGTAGACACGGGCAGACGCAGATGTCTTCTTCCGCGTAGTATGTGTTACTGGTGACGTAGCCTGATGTGGTGCCAGCGGTCCACAGAAAAAAGACTGGATTCAGGAATAAACAGAATGTCAATTTTAAAGAAATGACCTGATCGGATGAAATTCTAATAACTGTAATGTAAGGTTTATTTTTAATATTTGTGCTTCTTTTTAAATACCGATAATTGTACTTTAATGTTATACATTTCATTTGTTTAAACCTTGTTATGAAGCGGAAACACTTATAAATAGATCAATTTTATGTACAGTAATAGGAAGTAAAAGAGTCAATTTAAAATTACCCTTAGCTTTTTTTTTCTCTTTAGATTATCGTTGTTTCAAAATTATAGAACAGACCACCTGGAAAGTTTATATGAAAGAAATGAGGCCGTATAAATAGTGTGGAGTGAATGAGGCATCATATTGGCGCCATTTTCAGGAGGCGCTAAATTCGTCATTTTGCTTTTGTTCATGAGTATTTGTATGTTAAGATATACATTTTACGGGGTTGAAGATGACACCTAGATTTAGGTTTTGTTTGTCACGCCCCAGGTCCGGTGCCCCGCCCTTTGATATTAAAAAATTACGAACTAGCATTAAGAAACAAAATATTAAATTAACACAGCTAAGGGTGGTTTTAATAATTAATTAAGGCCCATGAAACTGACGCTACTTTCAATTAAATTTGGGACAAGTGATTAAAAACGGCTGTATTTCCTGTTTTCATGTAGCCCTTTCAAGTATTAATCATGATTATACAGTGCTGTATTTCCTGTTTTCATGTAATCCTTTCAAGTACTAATCATAGACTGAGCTCTCTTGGAAGAAATCCACCCGGGCGCTCAGGCGCAAGACTATTTTTGAGCCGGAATGGTATCGAACGTGAAATAGAAAGGCATTATATCTTTTAAAACGTCGACAGAACAGGCTGTTGGCTTACTGTCATTTGAATTTTCCATTACTCTGATATACTTTCAAATCTTATACTTATGATAAACACATTGTTTTTTTCCCCGCTGGCAACTACGATATTCTTTATTTTATGATCGGCACAAGACTTGCAAAATCTTTTGTCATATTATAATTGGCCGATGACAATAAATTTAGCCAATAAATAAAATCATGTGCTGTGTTTACTAATCTGGGTTAACACAAGGAGAACCTAGCACTGCAACTGGGGCGTCTACACAGAGGACGGGGTGGGGAATATTATTATTATAAGAAGTTTTTTTATAGCGTAGTATAACCACAACCTAGGGCTGGGCTCACCACGCTGTACATACAATTTAACAAACATAATCATGAACTTAAAAATTAACATACATCAATTAAATAAAACAAAATAAATGTGTATTCGCCTAATCACTCCCTAACTTTTTTAAATGTCAAGCCATGGACGCCACCCAGCAGTATCGTCTATCGGTCAGGGGGGGGGGGGAATCAGAATAGATGCCCATAACATTGCAAAGTATCAACTTTTTAAAAGAATTACTCAACAAAAGGGTTAGTTGAAAGTAATTTACTTTACCTGTTTTCATCATGAACATGTTGGGCGGTTTAATGAAGTCACTGGAAATTGCTTTCTTGTAGCTGCCGTTTGGTGTAGATAACTAATGGATGTCTTTCTGCAATTAGAACATTCTGTATCACGTTAACTTTCAATCGCTAACAGAGGAGTTTCGTTCACCTCAATATTGTGTATACATTGCACTGTTAAGTTGTCAGTAAGATGCCTGTAAGTTGTCAGCAAGTTGTCAGGAAGATGTTAATAATTTGTCAGTTAAGTTGTTTGTAAGTTGTCAGTAAGTTGGCTGTAAGTTGTCAGTAAGTTGGCTGTAAGTTGTCAGATTATGGTTAGTAAGGTGTCAGTAATTTGTCAGAAAGATTTTATAGATGAAACAGGAAACACAAATCTAATTTATTTTCTTTCTTTTATAGATATAAAATAAAGGCTTAATTATTGGTATTTTCACATATCCAACTGATATAATTAAAAATTATAATTCCTTTTTAATGAAATGCTCAAATTATTTATTTTAAAATATGAATTATAGAACATTTTACAGTTTTTTACACATACGATTGCACATAACTTTCCATATAAATAAGAAATGACACATGTTCAAGCCATAAATATAAAACGATCTGATTTCTCGATTGTTTCGTGACTCACACCGATGTCGACTTCCAGTAAAGTCTCACTGTACTCTAATCTACAGCCAGGAAATGTCTGTATGTGCCCCTGCACAAATCAATAGAATGACCCGTGATGTTTTGAATCATACCTCAGCTCCATAGCTTTATCGGTCGATCGGTCCCCTGGGGACTCGGTGCATTTATTCTTTTCATGGACTCAAAAACAACGGATCTAAAAAAAAAGAAATTGAATGGTTATTTTCTTTTAACCCAAAATACTTCAAACTCTTCTTCTTTTAAATCATAAATGCAAAACATATTTAGTAGCTTTACAAATATCGACAAAAAATGGGACATTGATTATAAGACTGTGAGAATCACTCGAGTTGATCGATCAATTTATTTAATATGTAAAACAATAAAATCCTTTCAAAATGATTAAATATATATCGACCATGATTTACAAGTGGTTAAATACACCAGTCTCTATAATTGAGTCATCTTGAGATCCATATAAATAGGCAACTGGTAACACATTTAAGCCATCGTTATTTCATCTTAATTATCTGAGTTTATCTGGGAATGTTTATAAACAGCTTTAATAAATGATGTTATGGTCCATATAAGTCGGCGGCTAAATCAGGCGAGCGCATAGTCAGCTTTGATTGTCATGTTTAAAAACCCAGTGTTTCTAAAAGTCAAATTTTTAACCACTTAACCGATTTTAACCACTGTCATGCTTTGCATATAGACTTTTGTCTAGTCATTCTCCGTGCGTTCACCAATCTGTCTACTCATCCTTGAGACAACGTCTAAGGAACTCACCGATCTGTCTACTGAAGCTTGACACCAATAGTGTTCACCATATCAGCAAAACAAATTAAAGATAACAGAGACCTAATTTTGCATATCGTCTAAAAATCTCAGACGTAGTATTTAGCTAACTTTCATTGCTACGGCCGGATTATGCTTAACGCTACCTAGACACGGACCTAGGGTTCCCGCGTCTTATAGGGGCCCCGAGTCTTAAAGGAACCACGCATCTTATAGGGGTCCCGCGTCTTAAAGGAACCACGCATCAAATAGGAACCACGCGTCTAATATGGGCCCAGCGTCTTATAGGAAATACGCGTTTTATCGGAACAATGCGTCTTATAGGAACCACGCGTCTTATAGGAACAACGCGTTTTATATGAATTACGTGTCTTATAGGAAGCACGCGTCTTAAAGGAAACCTCGTGTCTTATAATAAAAAAATAATAATAAAGTTCATTTAAAAAACACGCTTCCTCCCAAATTAAGGCTCAAAGAGCTATAAAAATATAAAACTCAACAATACGAAATCTACATACAAGCCCATGGAAGATACAAGCCCATGGAAGGTACAAGCCAATATACATAAAGGAATTTAAGCAAGCTCCTTGAAAACAAGGAGGTAGACTACATCACCCCAGCAGGTTAGTTTGAAAAAGATGTGTTTTCAATTCAGTTTTGAAAGACTGGAGTGTCTGGCTGTTTCTGATAGCGACAGGAAGGCCGCTCCAGATACTTGGGCCAGGAAACGCGAAAGTGCGCCTTCCGTATTTAGGTCTCAGGGCGGACTCGCGGTATCCAGTGTTTGCCACTATCGAATGAACGTAGTGATCTAGTGGGTACAAAAGGCGTCATGAGCGATTTGATATAGGACGGCGCCAGGTCATGCAAGCAGCGGTAGCACAGAGTTGCACTTTTGTATTCTATGCGAGCGCGGAGCGGCAGCCAATTCAGCTCTCTCAGAAGTGTTTTAGCATGGTCGAATTTGCGTTTATAGGAACCCTGCGTCTTATAGGAACCCTGCGTCTTATAGGAACCCTGCGTCTTATAGGAACCCTGCGTCTTATAGGAACCACGCGTCTTATAGGAACCACGTGACTTATAGGAACCACGCGTCTTATAGGAACCCTGCGTCTTATAGGAACCCTGCGTCTTATAGGAACCACGCGTCTTATAGGAACCACGTGACTTATAGGAACCACGTGACTTATAGGAACCACATGTCTTATAGGAACCACGTGTCTATTAAGGGCCCCGCGCCTTAAAGGGGGGAGAAGTTAAGGTTAACTTGATTTCATCTTCAAGTTATGTTGTATTTGGAATAACTACAAGCGTAGTATTCTATTGATAAACAGCTCAGACATCTCAGTAGATATCAAGTCATAGAATTAGTGGATTGATAAACATCTCAATAGATATCAAGTCATAGAATTAGTGGATTGATAGACATCTCAATAGATATCAAGTCATAGAATTGGCGGATTGATAGACATCTCAGACATCTCAATAGATATCAAGTCATAGAATTGGCGGATTGATAGACATCTCAGACATCTCAATAGATATCAAGTCATAGAATTGGCGGATTGATAGACATCTCAGACATCTCAATAGATATCAAGTCATAGCATTAGTGGAAGTTAAGGACAAGTAAAGAAAACAGAACAAGGCGTAAACTTGACCGACACAGACATCATCAAAGGGAGGATTTTGAGAGCCTGACAGCTTCTGATGATATCAGTGATGAAGGGAAGCAATGAGCAATGTCAGCTAATGGGGATGATGAACAAGCTATTAAAAATGTGCAAATAAAAGACTTTCGAAATTCTAAGTGGTGATTAAAACAAAAGGTTGACTAGAATTTAGAGTGAAGTATATGGATAACTTGTGGTGTTGGTGGTTGTTTTTTTGTTGTTGTTGTTTCTTTTTCTCCTTTGGTGGGGTTGGGAGAGCAGTGGCTGATTTTGACTAAATGATGCCCAGGAGGGAGTCCCGAAATTGCGCCTCCCTGACACACACATCAAATAATTTTACGCCTATAAATAATCTCTAAATGCCGTCCGGGGCGCTCAAATCCTTTGCAAACCGCAAGGTACGCTCCTTGCTGAGACGCAATTTCGACTGCGCAGGGGCCTCCACGGGTCTCCACCGTAGACAGCCCTTGTCTAGCACACTCAGTCAATTTATATCGGTAAAATCCGACAGACATTTTCAATCAGATAATTTGAAACCAATAACAGAAAATCAATTTCTGTTAAAACCCCATCCGGTTCTTATTATCACAATGAGTTCTGTCAAAGTTAAATACTTTCCCTTTTAACAAAAATGTTATCCAGTTATTCTGCCTGTAATATTTAATATCTTGTGAATAGCACTGTTAAAATCATTAAGATTTCATTTTTTAAAAAAATATGTCTAAATGAAATGCACATCATCCACTGGGAGGAGATCAATACCATTAGAATCATTGATTATTGACTGCTTTTAACAAAATTAAAAAAAGAAAAAAAAATCCGAAATAATGACCAATATTTATTTGAATTTTTTTTTATTGATTGAGTGTGACCTAATTATGACCTAATTATGTAAACTAATATTGTGAACTAATCATATGAACTAATCATGTGAACTAATCATATGAACTAATCATGTGAACTAATCATGTGAACTAATCATGTGAAATAATCATGTGAGCTAATCATGTGAGCTAATCTTGTGAACTAATCATGTGAGCTAATCATGGGATTTAATCATGTGAACTAATCATGTGAGCTAATCATGTGAGCTAATCATGTGAACTAATCATGTGAGCTAATCATGTGATTTAATTATGTGAACTAATCATGTAAACCAATAATGTGAACTAATCATATGAACTAATCATGTGAACTAATCATGTGAGCTAATCATGTGAGCTAATCTTGTGAACTAATCATGTGAGCTAATCATGGGATTTAATCATGTGAACTAATCATGTGAACTAATCATGTGAACTAATAATGTGAACTAATCATGTGAACTAATAATGTGAACTAATCATGTGAACTAATCATGTGAACTAATCATGTAAACCAATAATGTGAACTAATCATGTGAACTAATCATGTGAACTAATCATGTGAAATAATCATGTGAGCTAATCATGTGAGCTAATCTTGTGAACTAATCATGTGAGCTAATCATATGAACTAATCATGTGAACTAATCATGTGAGCTAATCATGTGAGCTAATCTTGTGAACTAATCATGTGAGCTAATCATGGGATTTAATCATGTGAACTAATCATGTGAACTAATCATGTGATTTAATCAATAGCACTAATCATGTGAACTAATCAATAGCACTAATCATGTGAACTAATCATGTGAACTAATCATGTGAACTAATTAGCTCTGCAAAGTAAAAAAAAAGAACTAGAAAGCAATCTTCTATTGCAATGTTTTCACAAACAAAATAATGATTAGATGCGTCGTCATGAACTTTTTGTGCATGAACGAGCAGTGAAAATGTATGGAAAATAAATCACAATTTTTAATATTTTTTTTAGTTTTAGTAATAACATCATAATTATTGCAAGATTATATAAATAAATAAGACAAATCTTAATTGATTCTTACTTCCCTTAACTTTTTTTTAAAACCAAAGTTTATCATGAATTAGTTAGTCAATTAGTTAGTGCCCGTTTTCTGTGATTTCTTTAAAGCTTTTAAACCACGTGATTGTATCGCTAGCGTTACCCTAACTCACGCCACGGTTATCAGTGGCAGACTATCGGTCACGATCTATGTTAAAGAAAACAACAACGTAAAGAAAATCAATAAATTGATTATTCCAGCGCTTGATCATTTACGCTTCATGGTAGCCGCCTTTATCCCGTGCATGTGTCAGTGGTTTTTTTAATAAAAAAATGATACGATTGCCATTTACGACAAAACACTTTTTTTTATTTGAAATGACGACAACAGTTGTTTAACTTGGGGTGAACTATGTCTGCGTATCTGTCAGTGTATGTTTCAAAATCTTCAACGAATTTTTAACCAACCAAACTCCTCTGACCGAGCTTAAATTTGATGCACCGCTTGCCTGGCATTTTAATGATTAAACATTGGACGTATTCTCGAATCGCAGTAATGAATTAGTTTTTTTAATTTTTTTTTTTTCAATTTTATGTATAACCAGTTGTGAAGGAGAGACCAAAAAAAAAAGTCAACAGCTTCTTAGTGAGTAGCCACTAACAAGCAAAAGACAAGCAGAGAAGAAGAGAGAATGAGACAAGGGGAACGCAGGAAACAAAAGGATGGTGTGAGACTGTAAGTGAAGACACGAGGACACGCAAGCTGACTTATGTTACGTACTGTTAGGGTTCATACAGATTTAATCTTTGCATTTAATATTCAGCTCATAGAAGAAACAATACGCAACAAAAGACTGATAATAATAGTTTTCGAAGAAAGAGATACCAAAGCTACTGACACTAACATAATTAATTTAAGTATAAAAAACAAAAGTTCTATACAAATACACCTATACCTCGCTATACGGCCGCTCTTTATACGGCCGCTCTTTATACGGCCTTTCGCTATTACGGCCTTTTTAAATTATGGCACTTTTTCGGTTTACGGCCCACGATGATTCATTATACGGCCAACAGCTAACTGCGAAGAACCTATCAAATGCACTTTCATATTTTGAGCAGGGAATGAACATCCTTCTTCAAAATGATCCCGACGTAGAACACAGCGCTAAAGTATCTAGAGGAGTAAATTCAGCAATTGCCTTTTACAAAACTCTTTTAAAAGAAACGGAAAGCAAGGCGAAGCAGAAAACTTTGCACCAATATTTTCAACTGGGCCAATCCACAACAGCGGAAAGTGGGGATGGCAGATGATTTTTCGTGTTAATGTTCATCAGATTATAAAGTTTCTAAACATTTTATTTTATATATAAATATGTGCATATGATTTCTTTTGTTTTTTAATTTATATGTTTATTTTTTAAATTTCTGTTTACTATTACAATGTTTTGTACTTTTATTTTTATAGGAAATGAAAATAATAAAAATGATTTATTAACTAACGACTATATTATTGTATACAAAAATTGGAACAGATCAAATTAAATTTGTATGGGTTTATATCAAAATTATTGATTCATTATACGGCTTTTCGCTTTACGGCCAACTTTTCCGGAACGTATCTAGGCCGTAAAGCGAGGTATGGGTGTACACATTTTAGTACAGAAGCTTAAAAAACTGTATCAACTTACAAGTGGAAACAAATGGTACACTCCTCTAAATACAAATATTCATTTAAACATACATTAATATAACGTCTCGTAAAGCAAAAATATCTTTATCGCTCTCCATGTCTGTCTCGCTTTGACTATCTAATGTCTTTGCTATGTCTATCTGCTATGAAACCTGGCAGATTTAATATAAGAATCAAATCCGAACGTTCTAGTAAAGGGCACTGGAGAGCGTGTATCACACACTGAAAGAAAATGAGCTTGCGGGACTCGATGTAGTCGTGTTCTCGGACTCAAGATCTGCTCTCGAGATCTTGGGAAAGAGACAGGGTAGCACACACATGGCTGACGCCATCTTAGATGACGTATGCAAACTCGGCGAACTAGGAGGCACGGTGACAGTGCAATGGATCCCTGGCCACGTCAACATCAGTGGCAACGAGAAAGCGGACACTCTTGCGAAGACCGGGGCCGCCCAGCCTCAGCCAGAAACACCAATGACTGGATTGGGAATAAAGAACTGGCTGGCGGACCATTTTAGGAAAAAGTGGTACAGGCAGTGGGCGGGCAATACGACCGCAAGAGGCGTCTATTCGAACATGCAAACTCCTAGCAAACAAGACCCATGGTGGGGGTTAGGCCGAAAGCAGCAGAGTTTAGTGACGCAAATGCGCACCGAGCATTGCCCCATAGGCACGTATTTCTGGCGTCTAGACAACAATCGGGATCCCACCTGTCGGCATTGCAACCTGGTCCTGGAAACGCTGGCGCATCTGTTGACCGAATGTCCCTCACTGGAGCTTCCGGGGGAGGCCAGGGCGGAGGGGGAACCCTATGTGAGGAAAATGTTGTATGGCACAGCTCAGCAGATGGAGTTGATTGCCAATTTACTAGCCGGGGCCTTAAGAGAGTGATCTCAGGCCCTCACCAGAATATGTGTGTTAGTTAGTAAAGAAAATGTAGAAACTGCGTCATCTAATGATATCTTTGATAAAAATGGAACTCGCGTGAGAACGTAAACACCCTATTCCCAACCAAGAAAAGGGTGGGAAGGGAAGGAGTGACACACATAAGTTACACGGTGACGTCAATATCAAGGTCATCCCAGCAGTCAAGTTGCTGTGGCTAAAAGTAGCTCTATGTTGAAGTTTAAAAATAAGCAAAGCCCTGCGCAATGTTATTATATAACAGCCTATTAATAGGAAATAAAGATACTGATTGAAGGACTCCATTCAAGTTGTGTAAATGAAATATATGAACAAGGTTTGCTGAACTTGAATTCATAGAGAGGACAAAAGATTTGGACGTTTCGTCTTTGAGCCTTCATCAGCAAACAAGACGAAAAGAAGTATGACAAGTAACAGAGATACGCAAAAGAAAAACTTTTAATATTTCCTTTATCAGGAAGGAAAGTTTGAAAACATAAATCATGTTAAAACTATACATTAGAGTGATAATTTATACCCGTTGTTTCTTACGTTTGTGACTGACTTAATTAATCATGTCACTCATTGTCACTCGTTGTGGTACTTCAATTTTAATTCATCGCAAAAATTAGCATTACTGCTATCTTAATCTATGCAGCTATATCCGGGTTTAATAAATACAACTGCTTCTGTAGACGCCATGAATGTTTTGACAATTTCCGCATCAGTTCATGATAAAGCCGGTAGTATCTTGTTTCTACAAGAACAAGTTATTATACATGCTGTCAGACGATGTGCTAACAGCCATAACATAATTTTATCCTTGAATAACCGACAGGATAGTTGAAATAATCTATAACGTATATGTTTAATAATTTTTGCGGTGAATTAAAAGTTTTTATTCAAAAGAACATTTGTTTTATTGGAAGTGTGAATAATAATAATTTTTGTGGTGAATTAAAATTGAAGTACCCTCATTGTCACTCATTGGTGTGCGCATGAAAACATTGGGGGACCTGCAGTCCTCACTGGCTTCTGTCATAATGTTGTAGCGGACTTACAGGCCTGGTGACATCTCATACGTCACATTGTTGGTGTTGTTTTCATTTCTACGACTCCTCGTGTAAGAAACGTTTCAAACACAAAAGCAAAGTAGAGCCGACAAAATATGTTGTTTGCTTCGGCCTGAACTAAAAGCAGTTCAATATTTCGATGACGTCATTTTAGGAACTCCATGTTGAAGCGGTACACATTAGGTCAAACACGCTAATAATTTTGCATGCATTATCTACGCGAGTGGAGTTAAAGAGTCTGACTACAGATGATAGTTTACGGTGCATGATGGAACTCATCAATAATGTGCAGAAATATTGATTGCCTAAAGCTCTACAGTTTATTCATATCATCCTAGGGCTAAAAAAACATCACGGCAGTTATGTTATGTTACGGGGCTAGAATTGGTATCCTTCAAAGCATTGTTATAACTAGTCGGGGTGCTGAATGCCATTTGTAGCTCTGGCTAAGGTTACATACAACTAGTTGGGGTGCTGAATGCCATTTGTAACTCTGCCTACGGTTACATACAACTAGTTGGGGTGCTGAATGCCATTTGTAACTCTGCCTACGGTTACATACAACTAGTTGGGGTGTGTAATGTTATCTGTAACTCTGGCAAAGGTTACATACAACTAGTTGGATGTGTGTAATGTTATCTGTAACTCTGGCAAAGGTTACATACAACTAGTTGGATGTGTGTAATGTTATATGTAACTCTGGCTAAGGTTACATACAACTAGTGGGATGTGTGTAATGTTATATGTAACTGGGTTCAAGGTCACATACAACTAGTGGCTGTATTAAATGCCCTCTGTAACTGTGTCCATAATTTGCATCGTTATTTTATGTGGAGAGTGAGATTCATTCTAGAAAATAAAACTACTTTTTCCAGGTGACAACAATTCTACAGTTCCCCCTATTTCATGACGTAATTACACTTTTTGCCGGTAAGTCAGTGTTTCGCAGAATTATGAAGTGCATATTTTTTTAAGGGTTTTGGTGATAAATTGGTCTTTGGGATAGGTAAGTATTTATGTTTTTAAAAAGAAAATAGGGGAGCAAGACAATTATAGACTTATCATGCACATTTTTGGCTACTTATTGTTTTGCTAATGTATTGTAAATTTATTAGACTTAAGATGTGTCTGTGGAGATATTAGGTTTGATATCTTATTTGTTGTTGACGTGGGCCAAAAAATGTTGGGAAACAATGTTATATTGAAATTTATAACACACGCTTTCCCGAAACACAAGTATAAGTTTAATTTTACAAAAATCAAGAGGAAAACATCGAGCAATTTAGTTTTGGAAATGCATGGGTTTATTTTCATTTCGGCTGTGTTATATCTGCATATTTGTTCTATGTGTTATATCTGCATATTTGTTCTCTGTGTTATATCTGCATATTTGTTCTCTGTGTTATATCTGCATATTTGTTCTCTGTGTTATATCTGCATATTTGTTCTCTGTGTTATATCTGCATATTTGTTCTATGTGTTATATCTGCATATTTGTTCTCTGTGTTATATCTGCATATTTGTTCTCTGTGTTCTATATGCATATTTGTTCTCTGTGTTCTATCTGCATATTTGTTCTCTGTGTTATATCTGCATATTTGTTATCTGTGTTATACCTGCATTTTTGTTCTCTGTGTTATATCTGCATATTTGGTCTCTGTGTTATATCTGCATATTTGGTCTCTGTGTTATATCTGCATATTTGGTCTCTGTATTATATCTGCATATTTCGTCTCTGTGTTATATCTGCATATTTCGTCTCTGCGTTATATCTGCTTATTTTGTCTCTTTGCTATATCTGCATATTTTTCCTTGAAGATCAAATTTCGAAAAAAAAAATTGACACAAATATGTTCTTCAATTTTCTTAGTTTGTTTTTATTGACGTAGAAATATGTTGAATACTTGACTCCGTACAAAATCCATTTAATTTTATAGTGAAAATAAAATAAACTAAATTTTTAAAAAATGAAAACAAAAAAACTAAAATCTGATGAGGGAAGAGGTAGAGGGAAGAGGTAGAGGGAAGAGGTAGAGGGAAGAGGTAGAGGAAGAGGTAGAGGGAAGAGGTAGAGGGAAGAGGTAGAGGGAAGAGGTAGAGGGAAGAGGTAGAGGGAAGAGGTAGAGGGAAGAGGTAGAGGGAAGAGGTAAAGGGAAGAGGTAGAGGGAATAGATAGAGGGAAGGGGTAGAGGGAAGAGGTAGAGGGAAGAGGTAGAGGGAAGAGGTAGAGGGAAGAGGTAGATGGAAGAGGTAGAGGGAAGAGGTAGAGGGAAGAGGTAGAGGGAAGAGGTAGAGGGAAGAGGTAGAGGGAAGAGGTAGAGGGAAGAGGTAAAGGGAAGAGGTAGAGGGAAGAGATAGAGGGAAGGGGTAGAGGGAAGAGGTAGAGGGAAGCGGTAGAGGGAAGAGGTAGAGTGAAGAGGTAAAGGGAAGAGGTAGAGGGAAGAGATAGAGGGAAGAGGTAGAGGGAAGGGGTAGAGGGAAGAGGTAGAGGGAAGTGGTAGAGGCAAGAGGTAGAGGGAAGAGGTAGAGGGAAGAGGTAGAGGGAAGAGGTAGAGCATGAGATAAATTGTCGGTTTGGTCCAACATTATTATCATCCAGTCCTACATGCTGCTTTATTTTATTGCCATTTAAACTTGACACAACATGTAAACAATTCATTACACTGAAAGCATTTATGGAATTGTAAGAAATCGCTCAAATTTGTATACACTATGTGAATTGCACATCTTTAAAAACAAGATGTAGGATCTATTACCATTCTGATGCGAATGGCGGTTTCTTGTCTTCTTGTTGTCTGTTAGTTTGTTACACGCTATCCTTACAATGAAACAATTTCCTTATTATATATTGAGCCGTTGGTCTGTATCAGAGCCGGCACATCATACGGCCCGCCAGAACCCACTTTGCGGCCCGTGAAGAAACGAAATATTCTTTATTATTATTATTATTTTCTTTATAGCGTACTCTCCCGCCCTCCCTCTTTTGGGTCCTATTTTCTTTCGGCCCGCTCACGTTTTTCATAAAGAATTACGTCCCTCCTTACATTTTTAGTTGTGCGGGCCTGGTCTAAATCTTAATCTAGACTTGATTTGTTGAGATATTCCTTTTTAACACCTTGAACTTCTTACCAACAAAATAGGTTTAGCCCCCAAGCCGATGTATTGATTTTTCCTGACCAGATGTCGTATGCAGATACGTTAAACATATACAATGGGACGACTGGAAAAACGTGTATAAGGCAAAAAACAAACGATATTGCTGTTTTTAATGTACAAAATATCGCGTAGAATTATGTGCGACATAAGTGACTTTGACTTTAGGAATCATCTCAAATTACATAGTCGTCATTGGCAATAGGATGCCACTCATTCTGCCATTTATATTAGATAGAGTCTTTTCTAAAGAGAGACAACATAGCCAACTATTTTCACGTTTTTCATAATGGAGGGATAATATGACTGTCTTAGATTAAGGTAGGCTATACGTGGATTTAAAGAATGAGAATACATTTTAAGTCATGATTATTATTTTTAATCACAATTATCCCAAAACTACTCAAGATTTATTTTAAAACTCGAAATTTTTGTTCCGTTTACGAAAAGATTTGTGTTCCTGATATAAATAGTTTTAAAACACAGCTACACTATAACTCATGATAGAGTTTACAGTGTACATAATTATTCTCCAATATTTGAAGAACAATGGATACCCAAGAGGCAAGACGTGTTGAATTAGTTTCTAAAACATACAAGTAAATAAAGCAGTATGTCAGACTAGAAGAAAATTAAATAAAGCAGTAGGCTTATGTCAGACTAGAAGACAAGTAAATAAAGCAGTAGGCCTATGTTCACGAGCACTTGACAGGCAGCTGTGTAATCGCTCCACATTTTCTCATTTTTGGATTGTTTTTCTCAACTTTTATTCCTGGAAAAATGGATATGTTGGTATCTGAAAGTCTCCTGGACGTATGAATATAATTTATTTTGAAAATAACTAGGAATTGGTAGACTTATTTTAAGTTTTTCCATTCTATATTCATGATTAATGTAAACAAAAACAGTCGACGTAATTAACAAACACTTCCGGTTCACAAGCCGATGTGCTGCAGTGAAATATCTCCACATTTTCTGCTTGTTTCTCTCATATTTTTATTCCTGGATACAGAACGAAGTAGTCATCTCTTGAACTGCACTTCGCTGGTTATGAACACTTCCGTAAAACACTATTTAAACTTCTGTGTGGCGATCTATTAGGCCACAATAGTGTATGTATATTTCACATTGTTTGATAGACTTGGGAAATTAACTTGAAAGATATGCCCCGCCTTCAATATTCATCTACTATCCTGCGTCGTCTGTGTACCCCTGATGGCTATCTCCTAAGTGATGAAGTTCTTTCACGATGTCGATCATTATGTTTAATAAAAAAGAAAACTGCAAGAGGTTTTCGTGGGGGAAGAAGGAGGATGAGATCTCGACATTCAGCTCCCACGACAATAGTGCGTCAAAGAACTGGTGATGTTACGCTCATTAATGCGCAGTCATCTGTAAAGACATCATTGATCATCAATGACCTTTTCACTGAGAAAAAAACAACAACAAAAACTCAAACTCATGATTTCACACCGCCTCGACGGGGCGTGAAGAGATCAAATCTAATTGATGTTGACTGTCAGCCTGTTGTGAAGCCACAATCACATAATTTCGGGGTACTGTATTTTAACTCCCAGTCATGCAGGAATAAGACATTTGAGGTGTGCGATCTTGTTTTAGAGAGCAAGGCTGACCTTGTATTCATTACCGAGACGTGGTTTAAACATGTTGGAGACGAGGTCAAGCAGCAAGAAATTACACCTCCGGACTACCTCCTTCACTCTTGACCAACCAAGGCAATCGCACAGTGGCGGTGGTATTGCTGTCCTTTATAGGAGCTCCTTAAAGAATGGTGTGGCGTTTTCAAAATCGGACGAGTTTGTTTCATTTGAGATGTGCAAGATGCAACTTAATTATGGTGAACAAGCGATAACGTTTCTATGCATATACAGGCCACCTCCTAATAAGCGAAATAAGTTGAAGATCTGTCAGTTTACTGCTGACTTTCTTCGGCTTCTGGAAACGTACGCCTCCACAAACAAAAACGTCGTCATAATCGGCGACACAAACTGTCATTTCGATTCCACCACCGACAGCTATGTCAAGACCTTAAAATCAGCTCTTGACACACACGGAATGACTCAGCTTGTCAGTGTCCCGACACAGAAGCGGGGTCACATCCTAGATTGGCTGGTTGTCAGAGAGGATCGTGCAGCTATGATCTGCAACCTCATAATTGAGGACAAACTGATCTCTGATCATTTCCCAGTAACCTTTGACTTTGATTTGAGGAAGCCAGAGCGCCTTCTGCGCACAATCACATCCATGGCCTCCGAAGGATAGATCGGGCGGCCTTTAGATGTGACGTCGCCGCCCTCAAGTATAGCGAAGATGATCCTGCAACAGACTACAACAGTGGCCTCAGAGTTATTTTAGATAAACATGCACCTCTGTCTACACGGCGCGTTACGGACCGCCCTTCTGCCCCATGGCTCACACCAGAAATAACGGACGCGAAGCAGAAACAGCGACATGCAGAACGCAAGTGGCGGAAGTCTGGCTTGACTGTGCACCGACAAATCTTTGTTGAAAACAAGGAACGCACTAAGCAGATGGTCCTTGCAGCTAGGACTGAATATGTCAGTCACCGGATTGTAGATTGCAGTTCAAATAGGGACTTATTTCGCATTGTCGGTCAGCTGACCTGTAAACAGAAGGACACATCTGTGCCAAACAATATTGCTTTGGCCGAGTTACCAGACGCTCTAAATGAGTTCTTTGTTTCGAAAGTTAAGAAGATCAGGGCGAGACTTGACATTAGCACAGATGCTCCCGAATTCTTGCCGTTTAATGGCACTCCTATGAGCGAATTTTTGGAGGTCACTGAATCGCATGCGAAGAAAATCCTGGTTGACTCCCCAAGAAAGTCATGTTTGCTTGACCCTCTTCCGGCAGGTCTGTTGTATGAATGTTTAGACGAAATTGTCCCTATCATTACTAATATCATAAATCAGTCTTTGAAAACTGGTTTTGTTCCATCCTCTTTTAAGGAGGAGGTTGTAACTCCACTGCTAAAGAAAGCAAATCTCGACCCTAATCTGTTGGAAAATTATCGCCCCGTCTCTAATCTACCATTTTTATCAAAGATTTTAGAGAGGGTCGTTCTTCGACAGCTGCTGGATCACCTCACTCGGTGTGACTTGTTTGAGCCTTTTCAGTCAGCATACAGAACGCATCACTCTACTGAGACAGCCCTGTTGCGCGTCGTAAATGACCTTCTGTCATCTTGTGGTGAGGGCCAGGTATCCCTTTTGTCGTTACTGGATCTATCGGCAGCGTTCGATACGCTTGACCACGGCATACTTCTCCAACGTCTGCAATATACCTTCGGTTTCACCGATACCGTCCTGAGATGGTTCCGCTCATATCTGACAAATCGGGTCCAATCAGTTATCGCAAACGGCTTGACCTCCAAGAAATCCATTATTGAATTCGGAGTACCCCAAGGCTCGGTCTTAGGCCCGGTGCTTTTCACTATGTACGTTCAGCCCCTGGGTGCAGTGATCAAGCAGTTTAACATGGTATATCACATGTTCGCGGATGATACCCAACTTCAGAAATCCGTGATCCCCTCTCAGTTCCCTCAGCTTCTTAATATGACACAGAAGACAGTGGAGTCAGTTAAACAATGGATGACAATAAACAAGCTCAAATTGAATGATGAAAAGACTGAGGTGATCCCCATTAATACCGCTCAAAAATTAAAATCTCTAAAAGATCCTCCATCCTTTACTCTCTCAGGCGGGCAGATTGAGTTTGCTCAAACAGTGCGAAACCTGGGTGTCTACTTAGACAGAACACTAACTATGGAAAATCACATTAACATGATTTGCACGGCGATTTTTCTAGAGCTGCGCAGAATTAGTCATATCAGACCCTTCTTAACTTTGGATGCATCAAAGAGGCTGATGTCTGCATTCGTGCTATCACGCATGGACTACTGCAATGCTCTCATGGTGGGTCTTCCAGCTACGCTCCTGGATAAAATTCAAAAAGCACAGAATAATGCGGCTCGAATTGTTCTTCGTAAATGCAAATTCGACCATGCTAAAACTCTTCTGATAGAATTGCATTGGCTGCCGGTCCGCGCTCGCATAGAGTACAAAATCGCAACTCTGTGCTACCACTGCTTGCATGACCTGGCGCCGTCCTATCTCCAAGCGCTAATGACGCCTTATGTACCCACTAGACAACTCCGCTCATCCGATAGTGGCAAACTCTCATTACCGCGTGTTTGCCTTGAAACTTACGGAAATCGCACGTTCGCATTTGCTGGCCCAACCATTTGGAACACCCTTCCTGACGCTCTCAAAAACAGCCAGACGCTGGAGTCCTTCAAAACAAATTTAAAAACTCATCTATTTCGCAAACACCTGCTGGAATGATGTTGTCTACCATCTTTTCCAGCTTGTTATTATCTCCCAGCTTAGTTTTTGTACCGCGCTTCGAGCCTTTGGGGATGAAGCGTGATTTTTCAAATGAACTTTATTATTATTTTTATTATTATTATGTCAGACTAGAAGACAAGTAAATAAAGCATTATGTCAGACTAGAAGACAAGTAAATAAAGCATTATGTCAGACTAGAAGACAAGTAAATAAAGCAGTATGTCAGACTAGAAGACAAGTAAATAAAGCAGTATGTCAGACTAGAAGACAAGTAAATAAAACATTATGTCAGACTATAAGACATAGCATTGCCATTTTTTAACGTTTTTTGTAACTATTGCCCTCTTCTCCCAAACAGCCAAGTGATACAGTATCCATGAGATATTAATACTGGTCATCTTTAGTCGGATCAATTTGATCAGGAGTCGACCTCGCGTTGATGGCCATGGGTAGATTGAGAACCCCATAAGGTCGTAAATGGTAGGTGAAAAACTCGAGGGCGTACATCTGAGTGGGTTCAACGTAATGAAAGCTGATGGCGTAGTCGCTGATGTTATCTAAACCCTGATGAAGTGAATCATTCATTATCATATCATAACAATGAGCCATATGACCATATATATATATTTTATATGTAAAATATTTATGACATATCCATATATATATATATATTATTTGTAAAATATTTATGACATATCCAATACTAATTGCAATACTACATAACTTTGCCATACCCCATCTAATTTGTCAAGTTACTATTATAATAATTATATAGGAAATCTTTTGCCAACGTGTTCCATTTGAAACTGATCCGGGCCAAATTTTGAGTATAGGATCTGACATAGTTTTTAACACTAAAATGTGATCCACAAGAATTGTTGCTTGAAATATACAGAAAGAACATAAACTTCCCTTTTTTTCAAAACCCAACGTGTAAATTCTCACCCCTTTGACTCCATCGGATGCATAACGTGAGAACCAGTATGGAAATTCCGAGCTTATCACAGTCTCTGGCGTGAAGCAATGGAAACGAGTTCTGTTTAAAGAGTCCAAACTTGACTTTAAGGAAACCCTTAAGTTTGCCATGCAATGTCCCATTTCTACGTCTTCAGATATTCCGTATTTGCTGCATAAAGACGTGTTTTTTACACCATGTTGTCCAAACCGCCTCAGAGCCTCCTTGCTGAGGACGTAGCCGCCTCCTCCACTGGCGTAGCCCTGAGTGACTTGGGGCATAAACCGCAGCCCGAAGTAAACTGGTTGCCTGGAGTCTTCTGCAGAGAGGAAATATCTCAGGTTTTCCACGATGACGTACGTGTCGTCGTCAGCTTTCAGGAACCAATCAGCGTCGTTGAAATGATTGTCATAAATATATTCAAAGGCCTGGTTTGAGGAAGAAGCAATAGAAATGGCGGATGTCATATTTAGTCATGCTATGCCCAACACAAGGTAAAGTAACACATCTGTTCAACTAGATGTCTAGATCTTCAATGACTAGCTACAGGTAAAACAACATGCCCTCTCACGTAAAAGAACATGACCTCTCACCTCTCAACCCAAGAATCACGGGCCTCACTTATTGACAACAGAGGGACGCAACTGTACGAACTCAACAACAAAGACATCGCAACTGCAGTGTCATGAAAACTTAATCGATATCAACAAAACAAACACAGCATGCACAAGAGATAAATCTATGAGAGATTATAAAACAAACACAGTATGCACAACAGATAAATCGACGAGAGCATATAAAACAAAAACAGTATGCACAAGAGATAAATCTATGAGAGATTATAAAACAAACACAGTATGCACAACAGATAAATCGACGAGAGCATATAAAACAAACACAGTATGCACAAGAGATAAATCTATGAGAGATTATAAAACAAACACAGTATGCACAACAGATAAATCGACGAGAGCATATAAAACAAACACAGTATGCACAAGAGATAAATCTATGAGAGATTATAAAACAAACACTGTATGCACAACAGATAAATCGACGAGAGCATATAAAACAAAAACAGTATGCACAAGAGATAAATCTATGAGAGATTATAAAACAAACACAGTATGCACAAGAGATAAATCTATGAGAGATTATAAAACAAACACAGTATGCACAAGAGATAAATCTATGAGAGATTATAAAACAGTAAGTTTTCTTTGCACAATTATTTATAAACATTTCCAATTGAATCGAATTAGAGAGGTGGATCACATGATATGCGTCAATAAAATAGACAGAATGAAGACAAAGAAATGGTTAACATCCATACATTATGAGCAGGTCACAGCTTTGATAAATTTATAAATCTATTTAAACAACTCCCCAAAAAAAAAACCAAAGTTTTTGTGTAAATCGTTTATAAAATGAAATATCGAGCAGTTTGGGAGGGGCATGATTTGAGGGGGTGTGTGGGCTGAAAATTTGAAAACACATGCATACAAGACAAGTGACACACTTTATAATAATCGCAATTAGTGCTTCCCCAAGACTCGCAACCACACAATTAGCAAAATTTTCGGACGGCTAAGTAACCCATCTCCCGTTAACCTATCAAGCTGAAACTCGGAACATAGACTCATGCCCGATTTCAACACATTTTATTAAATTTCCCCCCCCTCCCCCCCCCCCACATGCCGCAATTTCACGAAATTACATATTCTAAAGGATTTTTACCAACAACTTTGTTTTTGTAGGGGTCGTTTAATCATTGACTGATACCTGCATTGTTTTTTCTGTAAGACGGTATCTGCCTTCAGTTACATTCAGACCGATGGTTGGGAAACTTTCGTTGTGGACTGAGCTCATGAACAAGACGACATTGCATCTCTTTGTCCATGTGCTCTTCACGTGAATTGCTTTTCTATACGGGAGATAAGAGAGCGTTTCATTTATAACTCTATTCTGTTCATTAAAAAAACAACATATTTTTCAATTTCAAACGAAGCAATACAAAACCAAAATAAACATTTCTTTTATAAAATCTCTTTATTTTAAAAAAATTTTTTTTTTTTTTTGCTTTGTTATTATGTTGTTGTTTTTGTTCTGAATTGGTATGCAATACTTTGATTAAAACTACAACATCGTCATGTTATCGAAAGAACTAGTTTAGAATTGAACTTGGCGGTTTAGTATTTATTTGCTAAATTGTTTTTACGCCAATGAAAATGTTTCCCCTAGACAGTCATAAATATCTGACTAGACTGTTATTCATGAAAGTAGGAGCGTATCATGCCAGTCTAAAAGGAATAACAATAAGGCAAGGTAATTTTTACAAAACGTATTTTATGTGTTTCTCAAAGACAGGTTCTATTTTTAATATTCTTTAAGGTTCTTAGAGCTTATTTCACTCTGTTCATTTCATATTCATCCATGTTTGAGGATCCATAATGAATTTGATAGAATTTTTTAATATCATTATTAGGTACTATGTTTTTATATTTTTTTTACAAAGAATACAGCTGATTCATTAGATACACTTGTTGAAAATTAATTACAAAAACATATCAAATATGCTTATAGCCCCCCCCCCCCCCCCCCACACAAACTTTCACCAATGATTGGAACAGAACAAAAAATGGATTTATTTAATATGACTAACTTGTCCAAGTTCATCGGTGAAGTCATTATCCAACAAGCCACCCGGACATTTTCATACAACTTTTTGGCGATACTGTCATCGTCTGCAAGGAAATTATATATAACAATGAGTTACTGAAACAATAAGTTACTGAAACAATGAGTTATTGACATAATGAGTTACTGACACAATGAGTTACTGAAACCATGAGTTACTGACACAATGAGTTACAGACATAATGAGTTACTGACACGATAAGTTACTGAAACCATGAGTTATTGACACAATGAGTTACTGACACAATGAGTTACTAACGCAATGAGCTACTGACACAATGAGTTACTGAAACCATGAGTTATTGACACAATGAGCTAATGACACAATAAGTTACTGACATAATGAGTTAAGGACACAATGAGTTACAGACACAATGAGTTACTGAAACCATGAGTTACTGACATAATGAGTTACTGACACAATGAGTTACTGACACAATGAGTTGTTGTAAACATTAAATCAAAATCTGCATTAAAAATGACACAGGTGACATTGATATTGTCATTGTCATTGTCATTGATATCGTTTCTAAGCTCTTTAAAATACAAATAAATTATGCCTAGAATTCCACGTGTTTTTAAAAATCCTGTAACAATTTTTGTACATAAAATTGTTGCGTATTGCAGGTATAGGTGTTAGAACCCGCAAAATCAAAATACAAAAACTTAAAGACAAAATATGTTTTATTTTAATCAACACAGAGACGGTAGCTTTGACAAAAACACCAAAGACGGTAGCTTTTACAAAAACACCAGTGACGGTAGCTTTGACAAAAACACCAGAGGCGGTAGCTATGACAAAAACAGCAGAGGCGGTAGCTTTGACAAAAACACCAGAGACGGTAGCTATAACAAAAACACCAGAGACGGTAGCTATGACAAAAACACCAGAGACGGTAGCTATGACAAAAACACCAGAGACAGAAGCTTTGACATAAACACCAGAGACAGTAGCTTTGACAAAAACACCAGAGACAGTAGCTTTGACAAAAACACCAGAGACGGTAGCTTTGACAAAAACACCAGAGACGGTAGCTTTGTTAAAAACACCAGAGACGGTAGCTTTGACAAAAACACCGCTGTCTCTTTCTTGAAGTTTTTATGTTTTTAAAGAGCAGCAAGTTATCCTTACCTTTATGATACTTAGTGTCTCCAAATTGGTCCTGTTGAAAAATATTTGAATGCAATCAACGACTGTCTGTTAAAATGAGTCAACTAAATGAAAATATATATCAATTGTTTGTAACATAACAATTAAACCATGCCAGTTTCGTACTCAGATATCATTAATGTGTGCATGGTTATACTTCGTTTCAATAAAAAAAATATCTTTAGGACTATATCTTAAGCCTTTCTAGCCTCTAGCACTTTCTGGTCTCAACCCCTTTCTGGCCACTAACACTTTCTGGTTAGTGCCTCTTTTTAGCCTCTAGCACTTTCTGGTTATTACCCCTTTCTGGCCGCTAGCACTTTCTGGTCACTACCCCATTTCTGGCCACTAGCACTTTATGGTCACTGCCCCTTTCTGGCTACTAGCACTTTCTGGCCACTAGCACGTTCTGGTCACTACCATTTCGAACATATAGGAAGTTCGTTTTTTATATTTTCCGTTAGTCATTCATTTATACTCTAATATTAATCTCAATATATATCAGGAACCCTACCCCCCCCCCCCCCCACTTCACACCCGGACCTTTGACATATTTCCCCGGCACACCACAATTAAAACATGAAATTAAAATATAAGCTGGCTTATTGTTGTTTATATGAACCAAAATTTAAAATATGCGTGTTCTTCCCTTATAGATGTGCAATCGACAAGAGCCAGTTGATTTCTTCTCACTAAGTAAAATAACAAATACTTTCACTTTTTACGCGGTTATATCAATATAAGTGCAATATAAACACAACTTCTTGTTTAGCCATGTATAGTGGTGATTCTATAATTCATTAAAACAAATTGATTTATAACTAAGAAACTTACGAATTCTAAAACATAACTGAAATATTCTTTTGATACAAATTAAATTATTGACCACTAACTTACGGATGACATTTGAAAAGTTATTTTATTTTATTATTATTTTTTTTAATTTAGTTTATTTGGGGATGAAATTATTAAAATAAAAGATTAAATTGCACGATCAAAACGTTTTTGAGGGAGACGATAAAAAATACTAAATATTTTCGGTACCATCGGTTTGTACAGGATGTATTTAGTTTGTGTTGGAGGGGATGTGACTAGTTTGTGTTGGAGGGGATGTGGCTAGTTTGTGTTGGAGGGGATGTGGCTAGTTTGTGTTGGACAGGATATATCTAGTTTGTGTTGGACAGGATATGGCTAGTTTGTGTTGGACAGGATATGGCTAGTTTGTGTTGGACAGGATGTGGCTAGTTTGTGTTGGACAGGATGTATCTAGTTTGTGTTGGACAGGATATGGCTAGTTTGTGTTGGACAGGATGTGGCCAATTTGTGTTGGACAGGATGCGGCTAGTCTGTGTTGGACCTTCACTCTGGACAGGATGGGAATAATTATTTTTTTGGATTTGTTTTCATTTCTCGATGATCAAATGTCACATCGTTTGTGCGAAAATGTTTACCAACCAGCAATCAACACCTAGTCAAAGTCGTACAAACTAGAGGCGTGAACAACGTGTGACAAGTAGCAAAATGCGACAGAGATATATTTAACTCATGGCTTCCGACACATTGAGATGTGGACTTTGTCACTTCACCCACCCTATTCAAAGTTATCACATGTGCTTCTCAATTGAACCCCCAACGTTTTACTTCACCTTTGAACCTCCAACGTTTGCATATGTATCGTTATATCGTACTTCACTTTATGGCAAATTTCGTATCACAAATAACTCACCGAGTTACTGTAAAGCATCCGATCTGTGCTGGGATATAGCAGGTTTCTGTGTGTAAAGGTTGTTGTCCATCCTTGTAGAGTGGCCAGCAGAGCTGTGCTGAGGCCTAAGCATATGCCTGCCAAGAAACTCTGCCACGTCTTGTATCTGACGCTGCTCATTGCAAATATGTTACAGTTTCACTCTTAAGCATATAAACCAACAGTAACTGCTTTTAAAAAAACTATTTTTGAAATGCTAAACTGGAAAATACGCAAATAGAGTCTATTTCATTTCTTCTTCTATATTTTGAGGGCCCACGATCAATGAATTGATCAATCTGGCTCCTCATTAAGTCCTCAATAGCTTCGATAATAGTAAATTATAACAGTGATTTAAATATTTGTTTTCAAACTTAAGTATCCTGAAGTTAAACGAAATAAGTTCAAATAAAACTGCATCTTGACATTACTATTTCTGGCACTTGTACATTCAAATGAAACGTTCCTGTAAATATATCACCACATTAAATCACTGCTTGATTCGCTACGGTTATGACATCCGAGAATTTCCAGTGTTAAATCTCACGGTCATACAAATCTGTTTTAATACTTGAACTAGCACTTGATTTCAGAATGAACTAAAACAATGTTAAACCTATATTTTTTTAGCTTCACTTTCAATACACACTCAGTGAAAAAGTCCCGTTACCAACATGTGGCATATGCTCTTTTGTGTGTCAATCAATAACGTAAGTCTTGTATAGCAGAGCCTTAACTTCAAACTCACCTCAAACTCTAACTTTAATCTCTTCACCCCGTCATCCATTATATGTGTTATAGATTAAACCCTTTCAAATGAATTACCCTGCGTGTGGCATATGGCTGACGTACGGTATAGTTGTTAATCGGTTAAAAAATATAACTACTAGAGATTGTTACTGAATCACTGTACATTTGATTATTTACCGAAAATAATAGCTTAAAATATACGATGTTTTTAGGTTTAATTAATTTTTTTACATTTATTTTTAGACTAATTTATTTGTGACTTACTTTTAAATAAATGCCTTTTAACTTTTATGTGTACTTGGGCGATAACTGTGCCTCACACTCAAAGTGCTGGAATTCCCTTTCAAACCCACTAAGTCAAGGTTCACCAAATTACGGCTCGCGTACGTCATTTTGTTCGTTAACCGGCCCGCGGTGAAATTAATTTGGTGACCCTTGCTCTAACTCTAAGGCGATGTTCTTAACTATGTCACCGTAATGTCCTCGGCTGGAGACATGAGGCTTTAAGTATATATATATATATATATATATATATAAACAATTTAATTAAAACAAACACACATTGATTTGTTAACATTGCTTTTATTATTCTAACGTTAATCTTAACCTGGTTTCGGGAACCTGTGTACGTTAAGGCCACGTGTTGCCTTCTCTAGGTCTTCACGTGAGACATTTGGACTGCATCGAGATTTTACAGAACCACCATATTTCTTAAGTCTTTCCAACAAAAATGAGACTCAACTCACACATTTAATTAAGATTAAAATTAACGAATAGCTTCTTTTATTTCATTATTTTCATTTATGTACGAAATAGTTTAAGTATAAATTCATTCTGTCTTCCAACATGAAAAGATTCTCCACGGCCGCGCGCAGTGGCGTAGTGAGGGGGGAGCAAGGGGGGCATCATGCCCCGGGCGCTACTCACAAAGGGGCGCCAAATGGTATATTTTACTATATATTGCATGGTTTTCAAATAAAGGGGGGCGCTAAAAAGGTATTGGGGAAGCGCTAAAAAGGTATTGTGCCCCGGGCGCGAGTTAAGCTCGCTACGCCACTGGCCGCGCGTCTTAAACTTTCTGTAAAAATTAATTTGTATGTATGGGCCTATTACATAACTTAACAAATCAATTCAAATACCTAAGATCTTTATTAAATAAAAGAAAGTAATTACCAAAGGAATTAAAAGAAAGAATATCAGCCGGAAACAGTGCATACTTCAGTAGTCAGAAAATATGATAATGCTTGAATACTTTTATAGCTTGTGTCCATGCTATTTTAAAATGGTCACAGCGCTCTGGTGTCCTACAATCCGTTTAAAGAACAAAATTCTTGTAATGTTTTTTAAATGACTTTTTATCCTTTTGAATTTCTCTCAAAGATTGAGACAAACTGTTCCATAATGTAGGCACATTAGCTTCAAAATAGCGCATTCCGTGTGATTTCTTTCGGTGTCCATTTGGGAACTTTCAGTCACGATTGTGTTGAAGGGCGCATGTTCTGTTAGGATACGTGTTTAGAAATGAGTTTTTGAAGATATTCAGGTGCAGAACCTTCTATACAGCTGTAGCCCAGGGACAGAATTTTGTGGTCAATGCGCCCTCTCACAGGAAGCCAGTGGAGATCTTCAAGAACCGGGGTGATGTGGTAAGATTTCTTTATATGCGCTATAATGCGTGCTGCAGTATTTGTACCTTCTAGAGTCCCTGAATTTGGTTTTAAGATAAACCCCCACCAATAACTGTTGTTAAAGTATAATAAGATAAAGAAAGAAAGTCATTTAAAAAACTGTAAGTAGACTAGTTGTAACATACGCAAGGGAAAGATGAACCCTAAAGAAACGAGAGAAAATCTATTAAACACTTCGGAGAGAAAAGTTCTCCGGAAAATATATGGACCAACCAACAAAGAATGATATGGATAAAGAATACGAACCAACCAGGAATTGTATAGTCTATATCATTATCCCACGCTAATAGCAGAAATAAAAAGTGTAGGCTACGCTGAACAGGACGCTTAGAAAGAATGACAAAGGAGTGAAGAGGGTACATCACCAAAAGCCCAGAGGAAAACCGCTCAAAGGTAGACCTAGGCTTAGATGGATGTATGATGTGGAAAAAGATCTACAGCAGCTGGGAATCTGAAAAGCACTTTTTAGGTCTGAGTGGAAGGAAGTGGCGAGGCAGGCCTAAACCCTACATGGGCTGTAGTGCCACACGGATGGGTGGATGGTCTGAGTGGAAGGAAGTGGTGAGGCAGGCCAAAGCCCTACATGGGCTGTAGTGCCACAGGGATGGATGGTCTGCGTGGAAGGAAGTGGTGAAGCAGGCAGATTTTAATGTTCATTGACATTTCACTAACAATTTTATTATAATAACAACAAAGTTGATTTTGTCTCACCCTCGCGCTCACACTTACAGTGTAGTTTAATCGACTAAAGTCTTCTCACTGATGGAGTTTAACCAGAAATAACACTGTAAATTGACCTCTTCATTAACCAAGATTACTCCCAGTTAAAACGCTAGGTGTTGTGTATCCTACTCGTGCTCACACGTCATTAGGAGCTGTCGTGTTCTTCTCTACTTCGGCTAAATGTTGTCTTTAATGCAAGATTCCCGATACGTGGAAATTATTTAAATTTATCGAGAGGCATGTGTGTTTCTGTTCATCTGTTGCAGGTGACAGTTTTGTTTAGAATTCTGGGTTACTTTGACTACAGCGATTTCTCACAGACACGGATCAAGTACAATTTTGTTAGCATATCTCTCCTAGGTTATTTTTTACCTTGAAAATAAATGTTTGTGTTCCACCAAAAAGAAACACATTTATAGTGAAAAAAAAATAATACGAAAAAAAATAGTATCGCCCTTATCGATCTATATAATATGTAATCGCTAATCTCTCTATTCAATTAATATAGGATGACTCACTTTTACATCTAAAAACACTATTTAATTAAACACCTTTATTAAACCGTTACGTAATTATGGTTATACAAACCATTTAAAGGTACGCAAATGCATACTCTTAAAATAGACAACTCTTTCCCATAGCTTGTCTCTCTTGCGACTTTTGTTTTAAAGTATCATTGAACTGTGTTGGGACAAAGGTCTGCAACTGGAATGTCGTGCAAAATGCCTCCAAGGGGAGGAACAAAAAAAAAAAGAATGGCGTATTTGGGGTTGGTGTCACCCAGTGCGAAAAACTCGTGGTGTTGCCGCCCCCTTCCCCCATCCCAACCCCAAACCCCCACAATGGATTTCTTCTAGTTAAAACAAGTCCACAGTATGACAATGACAAGAACAAAAAAAAATTAATGAAACGTCAGGAGGTCAATGTAGTTAAGAACTGTAATGACGTTAAGCTATAGTTATTCTTAAATTAGATTTACTTTATTTAAAAGTATCCTTTCCTGGTTACATGTGTGGAAAATTTACGTATGATCGGTTTGTCATTTTATGAAATTTGGTTAGACCGAGCAGTGTGTGCTCTGTAAATATGCAATTTTTCAATTTGGCGTCTACACCCCTCCACTAAGATGGTGACACCCGGTGTGGTTCGCACCCCCGCACCCACCTAGCTACGCCAATGTTCCTACATAATAAATAACACGCCAATATGAACGTTAACTACACTATGTCTATATATTTTTGCATAGTTTTACTTGTTGGTCTGCCGTGGACTTCTCGGAAAGACTTTGTGTGCCGCGATTTAAAACAGGTTGCTGAGCCCTGGGCTTGGGTGCTCCATGATGACCCTGGTTGCTGAGCTCTTGGTTTGGGTGCTCCATCATGACCCTGGTTGCTGAGCTCTTGGCTTGGGTGCTCCATGATGACCCTGGTTGCTGAGCTCTTGGCTTGGGTGCTCCATGATGACCCTGGTTGCTGAGCTCTTGACTTGGGTGCTCCATGATGACCTTGGCATGGTGTAGTGTACATTTAAAATCTAAATAATTGACACGCCACTCTCTTGAATGACTAGGTATTCCTTCAAATAGCCAAACTTTGAATTACAATCGGTGCAAGTAATTCATAACTTTACAGATGATACTTTGCAACTGGTAAACATTTTAAGACTGAAAACAAACATTTTTCTATCTTCATAATTGTAGGACGGAAAAATATTTTAACAAAAGCAATGGCAGATATTTTTTTTAAGCTTCTCTCATCATTAAATCTCAAGCTATGACTTTAAGCTATGCTGTGTTAGGTCCAGTTACGACTTTAAGCTATGCTGTGTTAGGTCCAGTTACGACTTTAAGCTATGTTGTTTGGCCCAGCTTCGACTTTAAGCTATGTTGTTTGGCCCAGCTACGACTTTAAGCTATGTTTTGTTAGGTACAGCTATGACTTTAAGCTATGTCGTTAGGTCCAGCTATGACTTGAAGCTATGTTGTTTTAGGTCCAGCTATGATTATAAGCTACGATGTGAGGTCCAGCTACGAATTTAAGCTATGTATGTGACGTCCAGCCATGACTTTAAGCTATGTTGTGTGAAGTATCCAACAAAATATATCTTTCTTTTTTATGTCATTACATTTAAATTTAAACAGTGTGTGAATTCATTAGGAAACACTGCACAATTCATGAAATGATTATCTTTGTAATATTTTAATAAGTAATGAAGACAAAATAACAATTGCTATAATTATTCCATGGGGAAATCATGTTCATTTAATGTTGGACGTAAACCACACTACTCCAGTTCAAATGTTCTCAATCATGTATCCGTGTTTAGGTGACACTGCTTCGATGGGTAGCGTCTTTAAACAAATGCTACAACCTGACATTAAGCCTCTGTGGTTTGTTGAGTATACCATACGGTCGTAGGTGGTAGGTGTAAAACTCAAGTGCGTACATGGAGTCAGGATGGATGTAATGAAAACTGATGGCGTAGTCGCTGATATTCTCAATGCCCTTGGGGGGGGGGGGGGGGGAAAGCACAAAATTGTATCATTCGTTAACAAGAAATATTTCAAGAACAAACATTTCAACAACAAACACTGCTTAATTTACTTCTAAAAAGTTACCCAAACAACGTAAAGACATTGATGAATTCACAAAGTTTAATGGAGTTATTTTGCCAGCAAGAACAGATTATGAAAATACTAATTAGACTTTGTCGCTCCTACAACTATGGACTGTTGTAAATTCATGTAGCGATGGTTTTTTGTTTACATTGTTTTCATACATTCGTGGCGTTGGTTTTGAACTGATTTTTATTGCTTCCATTGCGCATCTCTGCTTTATGTACCAATATCTTCCAGAAGAAATTCATAATATCCCTACAAGAAGGTTAGTTAAAGAACGCACCCACTACACCCACCGCAGCTCCCACAACCCACCACACCCACCACAACCCGCCACAACCACCACAACCCATCGCACCCACCACAACCCACCACAACCCACCACAACCCACCACACCCACTACAACCCACCGCACCCACTACAACCCACCACACCCACCGCACCCACCACACCCACCGCACCCAACCCATTCCTTGTAGTATGCTATCTTTACTTACCCCGCGTCCTGCTTCGAAGTCATAACTCTTAAACCAGCTTGGAAACCTGGCTTTGAGAACAGTCTCAGGAGTGAAACAATGAAAGCGCGACCGTTTCATAACGTCAATCGATGGTTTTAATACGACGCCTAAATTTTGCATGCACTCCCCCATTTTGATGTCCTCGGCGCCCAAATCTTGCGCACATAGCTGTTTGTTCATTGCCCCCTCCTGGCCAAAGCGTCGCAGGGCTTCCCTGCTGAGAACGTAGCCACCCCCTCCACTAGGGTATCCTTGCTTTATGAATGGTTTGAATCGGAGTCCGAAGTACACCGCCTTTTCTGGATCCTCATCAGACAGGAAGTAGCGTACATTTTCCAAGATGACGTATGTATCATCGTCTGCTTTCAGGAACCAATCAGCGTCCGCGAGGTGATGCTCATACACGTAGAGGAAGGCCTTGTAAAAAAAAAAAAAAAAGTAAAGCTTACAAATCCAATACGATTAATGGGTATAAGAAATGAATATAGATAGCTTTATTTCAATCTTAAAACGTATTTGTTATAACTGACACATTAAACAATATAAATTATCATCTGATAGAATGTGTCTAACTTACGTATGTTATTCTCAAGTATGCCACGCCCTTTTTGACTAATTTAAGTATCTTATTCTCAAGTATGCCACGCCCTTTTTGACTAATTTACGTATGTTATTCTCAAGTATGCCACGCCCTTTATGACTAACTTACGTATTTTATTCTAAAGTATGCCACGCCCACTGTGTCTAACTTATGTATGCTATTCTCATGTACGCCACGCCCTTTGTGGCTAGCTTAAGCATGTGATTGAACATTTGAAAATAATACCCGTTGGCTTTGAAAGAAACACAGAAGTTTTGAGTCAAACTAAAGCCCACATATAATATTCAATGTCGTAATGCAATGTGTAGTAAAGCTAAAAAATACCTTCATTGTCTTAGCTGTGAGATGAGACCGACCTTCGGTGACATTGAGACCGACTGTGGGAAACTCGGGGTCGTGAACTGAACTCATGTACAACACAGTGTTGCATCTCTTGGCCCAGGTGTTCTTTACGTGAACGGTCTTTCTGGAGAGCACAATGACGAAATGGGATGGAAAAGGGAGGGGGGGGCACCTATACAATTGAGCCAATGATGTAATCATATTTAAATTAACTATTTTAATGACTTCCGGTTAGTTTGGCCATTCAAGTTATAAAGCGTTCGCAATGCAAGTTATGAAGCGTTCGCAATGCAAGTTATGAAGCGTTCGCAATGCAAGTTATGAAGCGTTCGCAATGCAAGTTATAAAGCGTTCGCAATGCAAGTTATAACGCGTTCGTGCTTGGTTCGCCCAGTAAAGGTGAAGACAATCTGTCAGATATTTCGTTCGACCTTCTGTCAGACTAGTTTGTTTCAGATGTGGTCTCTCATTTGATCACAACTCTTATACTGTACGTTGATTCCACTGTACGTTTATTCCACTGTACTCAAACATTGACTAGTTCATTATACACAATACGTTTATTTCACTGTACTAAACATCCATTTGGTATAAAAACGACATAGCTACTTAATGACGTCCAATAGAAAATATTATCAGGCCAACAAAACCCACGGCGAATCTAACACACACACACACACACACACACACAAAACACTCTCTTCTCCTCTGTCTCTCAAATGGTTCTCTCCCTTTTCTCCCAAAATCCACGCACCCGCCCTTGACCTGACAAGAGTTCACACCCGTTCACCCAACTTAACTGTCAACATCACAATACACACCGCATCTCTGATACCATGACCTTGTAACCATCTGAGAAGACGCGAACACTTTTTTTTTATCCTCAATGGAGAAACTCATTTCAAGAACTTAACACGACTTGAAAACAAATAATGTCTACTTAGACCAGTGGTTCTCAACCTTCCAGAAGCCGCGACCCTTTAATACAGTTTCTCATGTTTGGTCGACCACCAATAGAGTATATGTCTTTTTCGATGGTCCTAGGCGACCCCTGTGAAAGGGTCATTCGACCTCCAAAGAGGGCACGCAACCCACAGGTTGAGAACCGCTGACTTAGACAGCCTTTCCACTGTAACTCTGCAGCTAGAGACTTTGGAGCATGATAAAAATCTCCAGTATTTAACCAGATTTAAATGATGGTTTTTTGTATAGCACCTGTACGAGCGATGACAGCAGAGTTTTTGCGTGTTTGCTGTTTTTTTGGGTTGATTCTTTTAAAACTCATTTTTCAAGGATATTATGATATAACTCAACATCCCGTAGATGGAACATTGCCAGTGCAATAAAAGCAGGCCACACTAATTGAACCACTACTATAGACTAAACCGTCTCACTGTTTAGCCATTAGTCCAATTAATTTTACACGGAATAACTTACGTTTTTAGATTATTTGGCGACGTCATTATCCAACAGAGTACTCTAACTTTCTTAAACATTTCTTTGGCAATACTGTCGTCATCTGGATATACGTCGAATAATGCAGAAATAATATAAAGATTTGTTGATGAAATAAATCTCAGAGGAGATCATGTACAAGTAAGGCAGTTGGAAGGGTCTTATACTTTAAAGCAGGCCTGCACAACTCAAAAAGTAAGGCGGGCAGAAATACTTTATGAAAAACTTGTGCGGACCAAAAGTAAATAGTACAGGACCTGTGCAGACCAAAATTAAATAGGACAGGACCTGTGCAGGCCAAAAGTAAATAGGACAGGACCTGTGCAGGCCAAAAGTAAATAGGACAGGACCTGTGCAGGCCAAAAGAAAATAGGACAGGACCTGTGCAGGCCAAAAGTAAATAGGACAGGACCTGTGCAGGCCAAAAGTAAATAGGACGGGGGGGGGAATGCTATTAATAAAATAATAAGAATAAAGTATATTTGGTTACGTCGTGTGCCGCAAAGTGGGTGCCGGCGGCGGGCCGACTGTTGTGCAAGCTTGATTTAAAGGAAAACTCGACATGAGTTGGTCTTAATCTCTCAATGATACAGAAAAGGGTATGGTCGATAAGTTCTTGGGAAAGAGAAGTGAAGGTGTGAAGTGAACGTGAGAAGTGAACATGAGAAGTGAGCATATGAAGTGAACGTGAGAAGTGAACGTAAAAAGTGAACTTTAGAAATGATACGTGAACGTGAGAAGTGAACGTGAGAAGTGAACGTGAAAAGTGAACTTTAGAAATGATAAGTGAACATGAGAAGTGAACGTGTGAAGTGAACGTGAGAAGTGAATGTGTGAAGTGAACATGAGAAGTGAACATGAGAAGTGAACGTGAGAAGGGAAATTTAGAAATGATAAATGAGCGTGAGAAGTGAACTTTAGAAATGAGAAGTGAACGTGAGAAGGGAAATTTAGAAATGATAAATGAGCGTGAGAAGTGAACCTTAGAAATGAGAAGTGAACGTGAGAAGTGAGCGTGAGAAGTGAACGTGATAAGTGAACATTATAAATTTGAAGTGAACGTGAGAACTGAGTGTAAGAAGTGGGGGTGAGAAGTGAACGTGAGAAGTGAATATGAGTAGTGAACTTATAAAGCGGAAAGTGTGTGTTAGACGTGAGTGAGAGAAGTGTGGGTTAGAAGTGAGTGTTAGAAGTGAATGTAGAATAGAGCATTAGAAGTGAATGGGAGAAGTGTACATTAGAAGTGAATTCGAGAAGTGTACATTAGAAGTGAATGGGAGAAGTGTATATTAGAAGTAAATGGGAGGAGTGTACATTAGAAGCGAGTGTTAGACAGCCGATTGGGCATTTATTTAAGAATCAATTTTCAAAGATATTTGAAAAGAAAATCAAAAGTCAATATTGCATTGTTAACTCAATGGTTAACACAAACAAGATAATAATCAATTAAGTCCTATACCAACCATGATGGTGATCTGCATCATCAAAATTATGTTGTTGTACATCCCTAAGAGGTGGCGTGTAGATTTCTCTCACTGGAATATCAAGATCACCACCCTTCACAGAATGCACACATGAGATCTGAAGTTAAAATCATTTTTTTTTTGTGTGTGCACTTAATGCAAATATAAATTAGCATAATTTTTAATAAATAAATTGTATAATATTCAAGGGCCGGATTATCCCAAGGAGCTCTTGGATTTAGAGGTCCCAGAATATTTTCAATTGCCTTTGATATGGCTGTAAACATAATTTATTTTAACTTAAGTATTTAACATTTTTATGCAAACAATAAGCCTAAATCCTAAAATAATTTTTTTAATGCACCTTAACCAAAAGCCTATAAAGATCATAGATATTCCAAATATATTCTGTTTTAAAAGTTGGCTCATTTATTGAACAATACTAAACGAAGGAATGGACTGAAAACCAATATAAAAAAACTATACCAAAGCTAGTAATATACATAAATAAAAAGTATAGTAACTTACAGCACAGCACGTTAAAATGTATAATCCTCGAAAGATACTAATATTAATTAATATACACACACAAGAAGTTCAGTCTTGTAAGTCTTCTCTCCACGCACCTGGATAACCCAAGGGAACATCATATGTGGATGATACACCTTGGCACCAGTAACGTCGCAGTTGATTACACAGTCAACGTCTAACTCTTAACTAAGTCGATAGAGCAATACACACAGGCAGTGTTTATTCCACAGAACAGTGTGTGTATTGTTTCAGTCTCATTGATAGATTGGGTATTGAAACCATTTCACTTGTAATTTTTCTTATGAGATATTCTACCACTTTTAATTTTTTTAAAAAGCCATGCTAAACATATTTCAATTTCAAGATGATTTTTTTGTACAGAAGACATCAAGCAACTTTCAAATAAGCAAGCTGTGTTTTCGCCATTGCCCTTGGAAAATCCCTTTTAAAGTTGATCTTTCCCTCCGTTACTCATTTTTTAGTGAAAACATTGCCGTTGTCAAATTAAATTGACGATGTCTTACGTTTGTTTTGATTCCAAAGTCACTCTGCACGGCTCTAATGTTGATGTGGGTAGAGGTCACTGCCCAGTCATACAATCGCAGCAAGACGGTCAGGCTGAGACCAAAGCAAGCTCCAAGACAGAAATGGATGTAAGTTTTCTTTGGTGACATTTAAACCTGAAAATTTCATAGTGATATCAATGACCCTCCAGACAACGGATTCAATATTACGACTTAATTACATTCAAGTTGTCTTTATTTCATTTAGTTCATATGCCTCTGAAATATCAAATGTTTAAATGCCCCATGAAATTATAATAATAAACACAAATTGAACAAAAATAATGTGACTGCTAACAATCAAAAAAGAAGTGGTAAGAGTGCCGAGGCTAAGAGAGTATAGAACTTAAATCTTTCTTTAGCTTTCTGTGAAATATTTAAATGTTGAATAATAATAATAGGCGTTAATTTGTGGTACTAAATTGACGAAAATTTGCAATCATTGATGTACATGGAGGTTGCAGAGATCTAATGTATGTTCTACATTGAGGTTGCAGAGATCTAATGTATGTTCTACATTGAGGTTTCAGAGATCTAATGTATGTTCTACATTGAGGTTGCAGAGATCTAATGTATGTTCTACATGGAGATTGCAGAGATCTATTGTTTGTTCTACATTGAGGTTGCAGAGATCTATTGTCTGTTCTACATCGAGGTTGCAGAGATCTATTGTCTGTTCTACATGGAGGTTGCAGAGATTTATTGTCTGTTCTACATGGAGGTTGCAGAGATCTATTGTCTGTTCTACATGGATGTTGCAGAGATCTATTGTGTGTTCTACATTGAAGTTGCAGAGATCTATTGTCTGCTCGGCGTCAGTAATAAGTTTTACTGGAGAATAACAGTAACATCTGTTTGATGATAATAATAACAGCTGTTTGGTGATACCAAGTTGTGCTCACAGATCCTCTAAATGTTGTGATCATTTCCTCATTCAAGCAACCTAAACAGTCATTCATTGTACAAACTCTAGTGCACTTTAACCAGCTACAATTTCCAATTTAATTGCACGAAATACCAGACTCAATCAAGAGATGTCAACTGATTGTTGTACTGACGCAATCAAGAGACGTCAACTGATTTTTGTACTGATGAAATCAAGAGATGTCAACTGATTGTTGTACTGACGCAATCAAGAGATGTCAATTGGTTGTTGTACTGACGCAATCAAGAGACGTCAACTGATTTTTGTACTGATGAAATCAAGAGATGTCAATTGGTTGTTGTACTGACGCAATCAAGAGATGTCAATTGTTTGTTGTACTGACGCAATCAAGAGATGTCAATTGGTTGTTGTACTGACGCAATCAAGAGATGTCAACTGATTGTTGTACTGACGCAATCAAGAGATGTCAATTGGTTGTTGTACTGACGCAATCAAGAGATGTCAATTGTTTGTTGTACTGACGCAATCAAGAGATGTCAATTGGTTGTTGTACTGACGCAATCAAGAGATGTCAACTGATTGTTGTACTGACGCAATCAAGAGATGTCAATTGGTTGTTGTACTGACGCAATCAAGAGATGTCAATTGGTTGTTATACTGACGCAATCAAGTGATGTCAATTGGTTGTTGTACTGACGCAATCAAGAGATGTCAACTGATTGTTGTACTGACGCAATCAAGAGATGTCAATTGGTTGTTGTACTGACGCAATCAAGAGATGTCAACTGATTGTTGTACTGACGCAATCAAGAGACGTCAATTGGTTGTTGTACTGACGGAATCAAGAGATGTCAATTGGTTGTTGTACTGACGCAATCAAGAGATGTCAATTGGTTGTTGTACGGACGCAATCAAGAGATGTCAACTGATTGTTGTACTGACGCAATCAAGAGATGTCAACTGATTGTTGTACTGACGCAATCAAGAGATGTCAATTGGTTGTTGTACTGACGCAATCAAGAGACGTCAACTGATTTTTGTACTGATGAAATCAAGAGATGTCAATTGGTTGTTGTACTGACGCAATCAAGAGATGTCAATTGTTTGTTGTACTGACGCAATCAAGAGATGTCAATTGGTTGTTGTACTGACGCAATCAAGAGATGTCAACTGATTGTTGTACTGACGCAATCAAGAGATGTCAATTGGTTGTTGTACTGACGCAATCAAGAGATGTCAATTGTTTGTTGTACTGACGCAATCAAGAGATGTCAATTGGTTGTTGTACTGACGCAATCAAGAGATGTCAACTGATTGTTGTACTGACGCAATCAAGAGATGTCAATTGGTTGTTGTACTGACGCAATCAAGAGATGTCAATTGGTTGTTATACTGACGCAATCAAGTGATGTCAATTGGTTGTTGTACTGACGCAATCAAGAGATGTCAACTGATTGTTGTACTGACGCAATCAAGAGATGTCAATTGGTTGTTGTACTGACGCAATCAAGAGATGTCAACTGATTGTTGTACTGACGCAATCAAGAGACGTCAATTGGTTGTTGTACTGACGGAATCAAGAGATGTCAATTGGTTGTTGTACTGACGCAATCAAGAGATGTCAATTGGTTGTTGTACGGACGCAATCAAGAGATGTCAACTGATTGTTGTACTGACGCAATCAAGAGATGTCAACTGATTGTTGTACTGACGCAATCAAGAGATGTCAATTGGTTGTTGTACTGACGCAATCAAGAGACGTCAACTGATTTTTGTACTGATGAAATCAAGAGATGTCAATTGGTTGTTGTACTGACGCAATCAAGAGATGTCAATTGTTTGTTGTACTGACGCAATCAAGAGATGTCAATTGGTTGTTGTACTGACGCAATCAAGAGATGTCAATTGTTTGTTGTACTGACGCAATCAAGAGATGTCAATTGGTTGTTGTACTGACGCAATCAAGAGATGTCAATTGTTTGTTGTACTGACGCAATCAAGAGATGTCAATTGGTTGTTGTACTGACGCAATCAAGAGATGTCAACTGATTGTTGTACTGACGCAATCAAGAGACGTCAATTGGTTGTTGTACTGACGGAATCAAGAGATGTCAATTGGTTGTTGTACTGACGCAATCAAGAGATGTCAATTGGTTGTTGTACTGACGCAATCAAGAGATGTCAACTGATTGTTGTACTGACGCAATCAAGAGATGTCAACTGATTGTTGTACTGACGCAATCAAGAGATGTCAACTGATTGTTGTACTGACGCAATCAAGAGATGTCCATTGGTTGTTGTACTGACGCAATCAAGAGATGTCAATTGGTTGTTTTACAATCATTTCAGGAATATTTTAATGGTGTTGTTGTTGTTTTTTTCGATGTAAAATATTGTGAAAATGTGTCACTTTTTGCATTTGGTATCCAGTGACGACAGGATCTGATGTTGATTAAGTACATTTTTTAAGTTTAAAAAAAAACCAACAGTTTTTAAAATTAATACACTAAGATATGTTTAATGTAATAATGATAGAGTCAAAGATACAAGTTATTCTCACATAATTCCAAACTCTTTACTGTATTTTTTATCTTTTTTACCATCTATTTTTACTAACAATGTCTTTCTGTGCACGTTTGCCCGTTACCAAATCACAGCACACACGTTAAGGAAATCACACAGTGCTCTTCATTGTTCCAATGTGTAAATGAAATCCAATGTGCCGGCATATTCCTTATTAATACCTGTTCAGACCGCTATCCCGTGTCATCGCTGCTCATGAATATTGACTCACATCCTTTGTCCACACTGGTTTATGACAGCTCTCGTGAAATCGGATATCCCCATTGTCTGTTGAACTGATTTGAAATGTCTCCAATAATAAATGTTACGTGCTCTAAATATAGCTTTAAGAACTCAAATGTCTGATATCTCGTACCCATTGATCCCAAAGATCGCAAATCAAGTGTCGAGTCCTTATTTGAAGCTTAGAGCTACTCATTTCAAATGTTGTATACCCTTTGATCCAAGGGAAGTGAACGCAAAGTTTAAACTCTACTCTTTTACTTGAAGTATAACTGAAGAAATGTTCATAGCACACCAACCAACAAAAACGGACTGATAAACTATCTAAGTGTCGTAAATTACGCCCTCTCCCCCATGACGACTTAGCAAAAGACAAACAGTGGCTAAACATACAGGTCAAGACCTAATAAGTCTTATCAGTCAGGTAACAAAACTAAAACTTGGTCCACAAATAATAGATTAACTGTTACAAACGTTTCAGGTTATTCTCCTCCTGTGTTTGTTAAAGTTATTCATACTCTAAACAAAATAATTGTAAGTTAACACAAAGGAAAATAACAAATAGAATTAGAAATAGTCATTGAAAACCTTTCCGCTTATGCGTTATATATATACATATCTACTTTTATAAAGAGTATATATATATATCTGAGTCATTTAATAAGAAAGATGGCCATTTTATAAAATTAAATTAGTTTTAATTTAAAACGAGTCAAGGATTTGTTTCCTTGTACGATAAGCAATCTTCGGTAAATGTTTTACAATCAAATGGTCTGGGTTTTTTATGATATCTACTCATCTCAATCTGGTCATTCATCAACAGTAACCTTTGGCCAAAACCTGAGAGTTTTTTTGTGTTCTTTAATAGCTCAGGCTTTCTTGTGCTACCAGGTAAATGACTAAGACACGTCATTTCAACTTACCATTCATTTATTCGGAACAAGTAAAGTCACAGTGACATATGAAGAGCTGATTTTCAAAATGCTGTATATCCATTTTGGGTTTTTTTACCAAAAATTAATAAAGCGTTTAGAGGATTAAATCATTTTTAGACACAAATAAAATAGGAATATAATGTGTTTAGTATATAGAATTTACCATGTCCTAAACGAACCTGTTTTGCTCTACAATATGGTTAGTTTTTTTCATTTTTTTAAAAATGGTGGATACCGCGTTTTGAAAATCAGCTTTTCATATGTGGATTGCGAACTTTGCTCCATACTGAAGGCCGGTGCGGTGCTGGGATATTAACTACATTTATTTATCTCGTTGTTCATAACACATCTAAATAAATAATAAATTGTGTGTGTAAGTATATAATATAAGAAGTGGTCTCCAAGCTAAAATTTAGGGAAAAGGTGGGGGTGGGGGGAGGGGGGGGGTGCAAAAACCTCTGCTCAGCTCGCTGCATTAGTACATCGATTATCTCACACTGTTTCTACTTCATCAGGACTGAGATTATCTCCCACTGTTTCTACTTCATCAGTACTGTGATTATGTGCTTTCCTCCCTTGTTTTTCACTTCAGTTGTCATTAAGTGATTTAACAGCCTTTAAGTTAGCCGAATGAAAACAATTCAATTTTTGTACCACCCGGTGAATTGTGCAGTCTGACAATGAAAGGCTTCATTTTGTACCGGTACATTTTAAACTGATTTATTATCACGCTGACGATGAAATGCTAATGAGCCTAATGGTACCCGGGTGCGAATGGCGGCGCTGCATGTCTGGGTCCATTTTGACTAAATGCTATTCGGATGTCATTTGTGGTAGTTTATTTTAGTTAAAATGAAGAATTAAGTTTAAAAACGTATAGTACATTCAATTATCTTTCATTTGATACCTCAGTTGGTCTTACAAACCCAACAATAATATTTTAAATCGTTTTTTAATCCCAAACTCTCAATTCTGGTACCCGGGTACCAATAGCCACTTCGATAGTTGATTGCCTGTGTGTAGACGACTTCTATTGTGTAAGGATATCATCACCAATCGATCCACTGGTGTGCCATGCTGTGAAACACGAGGGTGCACGTGTTGCCATGTTATACGTGAAGGCTTAATAACAAAGTCCAGGTCAGTGGATTCGCAGGATATTGGTTTAGTTACAAGCCTTGATACATTTTTTTTAGTTCTTCTTTTTTTATGTTTGAGCTTTCTCGTTAAACCTTTCTTCTTCCGCTAAACAATTTCGCAAATTAATAATATGAAGGCATTTTTTTCTGCTGGGGTTTGGGGGGAGGGGGGGCGGGGGTTTCTGTACGTAAACAAAAAATATGTGTTGAAAGATATTTGATACTCCTTTATCTCGGAAGCCTTTAACTACCGAGTAGTGCCTCACTGCATCCGCTGACCACTAGGGCCACCCTGCATCCACTGACCACTGGGGCTCCCTGCATCCACTGGCCACTAGGACCCCTGCATCCACTGACCACTAGGGCCTCCCTGCATCCACTGACCACTAGGACCCTTGCATCCACTGACCACTAGGGCCTCCCTGCATCCACTAACCACTAGGGCCACCCTGCATCCACTGACCACTAGGGCCACCCTGCATCCACTGACCACTTTTTCTAAAACCAATGTCATCTATTTTTATACGAAACGCTCACGGATTTATTAAGTAAAATAATTTTTATTGTAACTCTCCTTTCTCCTGAAAGCTGCATAAAGACTTGAAAAAAAATAATTGCAATTTACGTAAAATGGGTTCCGGACGGGATGATCTGACCGCCCCCCTGGGGGTGGGGGCTATTTTATGTCAGCTACGAAAATAAAGGTAATAATTAATGGATTGAAAGACGCGTCGCATAACATTGTTGTTTCATGAGTTATTAACTGCAATTTTTCGACAATGAAAATATATAAAGAAATTTTATTTTTTAAAACTTTAAAACAGGTTGTCACCCTTTGAAGACGTCACCTTTCTTTCAGGTTAAAATAAAAATCATATAATAATGAATTAGTTAAAAGAAATAGATGGTTGAATAGTTAAGATTTATAAAAAACAGCTTTACCTATAGGTATCAACTAAAAATACAAGATTTGTACTAACATTACCAGGTCAAGGGAACCTAAATTGCCACTGACAAGTCTGGTCCTAATGCGTCAAGTTCATTTTCACAAGAGACTCAAACGTATACAAATATGAAATGGTCTTTGTGGACATATTACCTATGGCTGAAAGTCATCAATAAATTTCAGTTTTTTTGTTCTCTTGAATTAGATTTTATTTCAAATTTTTATTCTAATTCGCATAAATAAATAGCGCTTCCCAGTTAATACTGAAAATAATGCATCATGAAAATTAAGGACTGGTCCAAATCACAATTATGTTCTGTTCGGTTGTGGGTGGCTGGATGGGTAGGTGGGTGGGTGGATGGGTAGGTGGGTGGGTGGGTGGATGGATGGATGGATGGGAAGGTGGGTTGCTTGATGGGTAGGTGGGTGGCTGGATGGGTAGGTGGGTGGGTGGATGGCTGGATGAGTAGGTGGGTGGCTAGGTTGCTGGATGGGTAGGTGGGTGGCTGGATGGGTAGGTATGTGGCTGGATGGATGGGAAGGTAGGTGGATGGATGGGTAGGTGGGTGCTTGGATGGGAGGTGGGTGTCTGGATGGATGAGAATGTGGATGGATTGATGGGTATGTGGGTGGCTGGATGGGTAGGTGGGTGGCTGGATGGATGGAAAAGTGGGTGGATGATTGGGTAGGTGGGTGTTTGGATGGGTAGGTGGGTGTCTGGATGGGTAGGTGGGTGGCTGGATGGGTGGGAATGTGGATGGCTGGATTGGTAGGTGGGTGGCTGGATGGATGGGAAGGTGGATGGCTGGATGGGTAGGTGGGTGGCTGGATGGATGGAAAAGTGGGTGGATGATTGGGTAGGTGGGTGTTTGGATGGGTAGGTGGGTGTCTGGATGGGTAGGTGGGTGGCTGGATGGGTGGGAATGTGGATGGCTGGATTGGTAGGTGGGTGGCTGGATGGATGGGAAGGTGGATGGCTTGATGGGTAGGTGAGTGGCTGGATTTTATGTGGGTGGCTGGATGAGTAGGTGGGTAGCTGGATGGGTAGGTGTGTGCCTGGATGGGTAGGTGGTTGCCTGGATGTGTGGTTGGATGCCTGGATGGGTAGGTGGGTGGCTAGATGGGTAGGTGGGGGGCTGGATGGGTAGGTGGGTGGCTGGATGGATGGGTAGGTAGGTGGCTGAATGGATAGGTGGGTGGATTAGGTAGGTAAATAAAGTAGGTAGGTACGCAGGGAATGCTAGATAGCAAAAGATGGCGCAAATATGGAGAGAGTGAAAGCGGGACAGGTAAGAGAGATGGAGAGAAAATGTACGTGTTGTATTGTTTAGATATCTTCATTGGATGTTACTTTACATCAGAATATCTTCACTGGTTGTTATGTTATATCAGTAAATAATTCTGTACAGATGGCTTCATTCGTTGTATCTTTACATCAGTATATAGTTTTTTTTTATAGATAGCATTACTGATAAATAACTTACCTTTGTGTCCGTGAAAAGATGCAAACATTAAGTATAAAATGTACTGAGGACGTGTAGGGGGTTACCACATGACATGGTGTACATCAGAAATAACCCGTAGCATCTGTGAAGATGTCTGGGTAGTTCTTATAAATCAATATATATACTCCTACGATCTATATATTTACGTCGCGTTTTAATAGCGTGGCCCAACAACTCCTAGCCATATTTGTTCAGCTGTCTTTATATTACTATCCGTATTAGCCCGCCGCCGCCCCTGCAGCCGAAGTTCGATTTTTCGCAGGGGTCCGCTTGTTCAACTGGCTTATTTTTAATTATACGCCACACGTGCCGCGGCTCAAAGTGACACCCAGCGATATAAAAAGTCATTTAAAAAATCCACAGGTCAATACACATTTTTTGTTAAATGTTCCTATAACAAAGATAGGATTGTTGGTCAATAAATGCAATGAAATGCTTAGAGTGGAAAGAAATCGACCAGTGTGTGGCCCTTAATTTCAAAGTAAAGGCGCACTGATATCTACTGGGATCAGTGGCACTGAAAGAGGGTGGGGTGTGTGGATGGGGTGATCCAGTCGGGGCGCCACTTTTTTTCCTTACACTGGGAGACGGCATGTCATTTTTAGTCGATGATGACACAATGCTATGTCATTTTTTTAGCTCCACCCCTTACCCCAACCCCCAAAAATGAGCTTTTCCTGTTTTTTCAAGGGGAAGATGAATGAAATATGATTTGTTCAATGAGTGCGTGTTTTGGTGAGAATTGTGTAGCTGTTGCTATGTGCTTTGTATTTGTGACGAATTTGGGTTTAAGTTGATCTTTTGTCTATTAGGTTTTTTATGCACTAAGTTTGTTCCAAACTATTCCCATACTTATCTTTTGCTGCCCTCTTGGATACTATTTCTGAGCTAAGTGCTATATTATATATTTTTTGATACATTTTTTAATTTTATTCGTGTTTCTGTTTGTTCGCTGATGAAGGCTTCCTGCCGACACGTTCGTTGTTTTGTTGCGTTCCTTTGATCAGGTTTAACCTTACTGTGTTTTACTAATTTCCTTTTGTGCTAACCTGATTGCAGTCTCCCCCATTATTACCAAAAAAAAATAATTTGCTATAATCACATAATTGATAAATCACGTACAATAATATAGATGCAAACGAAAATGCATAAAAGGATTTATACGAAAAACTCCTTTTTTAAGGGGTTGTTAAATTAATAACAAGATGTGTTAAGGTAGGTCATGTTGGCAGTGTAGTTATGCCAGTCGTTTTCATTCGTCAAAAATTGCTCAAAATGGAAAGAATTGTGTAAATAATTCTGAAATGCGGAAAAGGGACGCAATTGCACATTCTGAAAATTCAACGCTATTCCACAGGTTATCTCTCTTCCCAACGATTTTAAAAAAAAAAAAAAAAAAAAAAAAATCATTAGTGCTCAGTAAGCTTTTCAAAAGAGTGTAATTATAAATTCTGAAAATTCAACGCGTGTCCAAGGTTTGTATCTTTTAACGTTGACTCCAGACAGACATCAAAACGGTAACACGTTATTTAAATAATTATACATTTACTAACTAAGGCAGCGCAACCACAATGCGCGTTTAAAATACAGGAACATATCATATATGCATAATATTTCGTGGCCTTCTTTAGGTACAATTTGTAAGTTGTTAATGTGTGTAGCAATAAGTGTACGAAATCAATTAGCATTATAACCCGCAAATAAACCGTGACTGTACAAAACCTTTCCATGTCTCTCCTGGGTACCTTCATTTGGCCTGGCTTATAAGTTGTAAATAAGTTGTGGCCAACCGAATGTGTTCTTTTTGTGTGAATTTGGGTGGGTACGACGGGGGAAGCAGTGAAAGAGAACGCATCATGATGCACAATGAGAGCGGAGCGGAAATGATCCATTTAGTATTTATATTATAGTATATATATATATATATATATATATATATATATATATATATACTAGCCAATATACCCGGCGTCGCTATGGTTTGCATACAAAAAATTTAAGGCTTTGTCAAAAACACTTCAGTAGAGTACCAGCCTACATGAAAAAAAATTCTACAAAAAATCCAATTTATAAAAAACTCCTGAAAACATTGAATTTAGGGCTTTACCTGTTACAGTTAATACTAAATCTGGGTCAAGTAAAAAAATAAATATGATTTAAAGGCCAATTTAACTATATAAATGTCTTCGTATGACACGTATTCACCAATGCCAAACCTATAGTCGTTCATCTATTGAAATAGAATAAGATCCATTCCAGAAGTGGCACACTTATACATCCCTATGAGAGGGGCTCCATACAAAAATCATTCAATTAAAATCTTTAAGTTAAATGTTCAAAGTTAGCCCATTGGTCTGGGCCGGATTAAGCCATTTTAGTGCCCAAGGCACAAACCCACATGGGTGCCCCCTTCTGCCCGGGGCCCCTGATCTTTCACTGACCGTGATCGCTGGTATGTTCAATATTATTCAAAGAAAACAGTTGTTAACAAATATGTTTGTAGTTTGTATTACTATCACTTATATAAAACCCACAATAAAGTATAATTTCTGTATTAAAATTAATAGTTAATAAATTTTGAAATAATGATAGACAAAAATACTTTATTTTTTATTAGATGAAAAAATCAAAAAGATTTTGTCATTTACATTTTAAAGATTTATCCTAGATTTACATCTAGCGAAGTTTTTGAGTATATCGTCAAAGTTAATTTTGCGCAACACATCTGCCTCGATCATAAGCAGAGATAAGGAATCGAGCCTTTCTGGTTTCATTGTTGATCTATTTGGATTTTTTGTACGTTTCAACTGAGAAAAAGAGCGCTCAGTTGAACAGTTAGTAACCATTAATTTTTAAAATATGCGCAAGGCGATTTCAACATTTGGAAAGGCACACTAGATGTTGTCTCTAACTATTACTTTGTATAATTCTCCATGATTGAACGTTTTGTTTTCCGACTTTGATGTAGGAAACTTGTGGCGTATATATGAATGAAACTGTTGTAGTTCAGTTCATAAATTATTGTTCAGATCTTTAGGATAAGCATTTATTAGTTCTTCACAACACTGAGATGTTTGTGATAGGGATACATCGACCAAACAAGAAAATCGAACTGCTACATCATTCTTCACCTGGTGGTATTATTTTTGCAGCTTCTTCAAATCTTTCAAATTCATTCCTAGATGTATGCAAGTGATCTGCTAGTGAAGAATACAAATACAAATCAACACACATTTTCAAGTTCACATGCTCATTTTGTGTCTATTACTAAAGGGTTCCTGGTCGAATTAATTAATTAATGTTATTATTTTAATATTATTTATTGAAAATATAAAATGGTTTACATTTTTTTATAAAACTTCCCAAAATTTTTTGAAATTCGAATACGACCGCATTTTTAATTTACAAGCCGATTGAGTCCGCATGGTCCGCATTTTGCTCATTACCATTTACCAGGAGTTTTTTTAATTTTTTATGCGCTTAATTTTTAAGCATTCAAGATTGTACCAAACTTGAATGTGAATTTTTATTATAATGTATTTCTTCATTTTCATAGCAATTGTTCAATTTTCAGTTGTTTCTGGACTTAAATTTGTTTTTACAAAAAATTCTTGAGGACTTGTGGTGCCCCCAAACGCTTGGTGCCCAAGGCACGTGCCTTGTTTACCTAGAGGTTAATCCGGCCCTGCCATTGGTTATAGAAATCGGCTGGAATTTGTCAAAGATGTTGCGATTAATTTTTTTTTAACTATTGGGGCACAGGTGCAAAAAGAAATTAATCTTTAATATTTCACAGCAGTCAGTATTTAAAATGCTTATAACTGGGTTCAATTTGTGAGGGGGTTGAGGGCGAGTTTAGGGGCATAATGTTGCGATGATCAAAAATATTTTGAGAACCACAGAGCAGAAGCAAAATAAATATTTAAACATTATTAACTTGGTTTAAGTTTTATAGGAAACTTTTGAGGGAATTAGTAAAGCCAGTATGAGTAAGCAATGGCAGTGAAAGCACTGAAACAGGTGAGTTGGCTTGGCTCATATTTATTAAGCCTTACTTAAGTGGCTTAATCATACCGCAAAAGTTATGCACAATAACATTTATTTGAAAAATTAATAACTTAATTTATAAATTAATAACATTTTCCAACAAATAAAATTTATGATGGTTATGTCTATTTCAATTTCCCATACAATTCATTTATTTTAAATAAATATTTTGTTTGAACCTAGAATTCGTTGAAACCGTTTTTTTTAAAAGACCCATTATTTTAGAGTATACTGATACTCAAGTCATCTCGGTGTTCTGTCGGAATTTGGTAGATGTAACGTGTTTACTTATCTATTAATAGAAAGTAGAAAGACTGACACTACTGCTCATCAAGAAAATCACTTACGTGTATGTTACAATTTATTCTAATTTTCCATCCATTGGTTTTATAAACACTTTTACCGCTCAACTTAAATATTTGACAGAGTAAGTCTGGCTCTAGAGGGAGTTGTTTTAGTAGACTGTAATCTCGAATAGTTTTAGACTTTTTTGGTAATCTTGCAGTTCAGGTGCGTATATTATTTCTGATCGAATTTCATATTATCGCATGTAAACTAACATGCATTCTTCATTAAATTAAATCCAGGCAGTAATAGTTAGCTAATACAGAATTATAAAGCGCTTATTTTCTTTTTATTTTATTTCTAAATCGTCTTTGAAAATCCCCCAACATCATACATTTACATAGGGCTGTACCTATTGGTACCCGGGTACCAGAATTGAGAGGTTGGGATTACAAAACATTTAAAATATTATTGTTAAGTTTGTAAGACAAAATGAGGTATCAAATGAAAGATAATTGTATGTACTATACGTTTGTAATCTTAATGTTTCAGTTTTACTAAAATAAACTACCACAAATGTAGGCACTGCAACTCAAATTTTCAAATACATCAGACATACACAAAGAGCATGTCATTGGAAAGAGCTAGCTCTAAGCTTTCCAATGACACCAAGATAATCTTTCTATGGCTTATTGGAGAAAAGTTATGAATTTTTTAGGGATTTATTTTTCACCACTATTCCGAATAGTTTCACTCCCTATTTCCGAATGATTCGGCTTTGTATTTAATTTTTAAAGCTGTGATCGCATTATTACACTTTTTGTACTATTTTGCTTGTAACTTTTTAGCTATTTAAGTTAGAGCTCTCAGATTTGGAGGAGACATTTACAATACAATGTGTAACAAAAAAAAACACATGAAATGTGAATTAACTTATTATATTTTATTAAGTATGATTTTATGAGCATATGGCGTGGATAAAGACAATTGGCGGAAAATTTAATTTTTTTTAAAATGACATAATTACTAAACCAATAAAGCTACTGCTATAAAGCTACTGCTATAAAACTTTCAATACAAACAGATAATGTCCATCTAAAAGTAAGGCAAGGCACATTTAAAATAATTAAATACAGTTCAGAAAAATTTATGCAATTTTAGAAAAAAATATGTCATGAAAAGAAACCACGGCCGAGACATTTTTACATTTAAATACGTAACTTTTAAACTAATAAAGCTACTACAATCAAATTTTCAGTAATAATACTTTGGGAGAATCCAAATGTAACAGAATATTCAAATGTTGCAAAAGCAATTGAAATCATGCTATACAAAATTCAAAAATGCTATGTAATCTTTCGACATTGATGTGCGTCTTTAAGCATAACTTTTAAACTAACAATGCTAATTCAATAAAATCTTACGTACAAATAGACAGTGACAATTTAAATATAATAAAACATCCAATGCAATATTGCAATCCATGGTTCACAGCAACAGATAGTGTCCTAGTCCACAGCAACAGTCAAGCTCTAATAAAGTTGTGTGATGATCAGTACTCTTTTAAAAAAGTGTTTCCCCTTTAAAAACATATAAACTATATGTACAAATAATTTCCAAGTCCGAACACGATATAAATAAAAAAATTAAGCACAACAAGCTCACTTACCCTAATCAACCTTTCCATTGATCGTCTCAGCGTGGTCGGATCTCCTATTTATTTATACCCCCGTAACCGGCATGCATCGAGGCTTCAAATTAAAATAAGGAAATTCCGCTATTTTTAGAAATGACGCAAAACAACGCTAAACACCGACATCTACCGAAAACGAAAAGCGCCAGCTCATCACAGCGATCGCCGCTCGGCGGCCTTTGTTTTTCTACCGCCGGCGGCGAAGTATTGGGGTGCCTAACAAATGGCATTCAGTCTAATGGTACCCGGGTGCGAATGGTGGCGTTGCGTGTCTGGGTCTTGGCGACACTCCAACAAGATAATCAAAATTCCTCGGATCATGGCATGCCTTTCAAGCAGCTATCTTGTCTTTTCTTGTAAATCTTTAAGGAAAAATAAACATTTTCTTAAAAACCTGATTGTTAACTTCAGTAGTCAGTACAAAATGTTTGAATTGGGTCAAACAATGGATAAATTGAAGATTAAGCACTTTTCAGACTTTTCATTTTCTAGAATGCACAGGTTGTAACTGTTTCAACTTCAAAATCCTCTTGTTCATTATCTAACTGGGAATCTTGGTGAAATTAATATGAACATGTTTAAAATTCAAGTGCACAAATAAAAGGGAAAATAGAAATGGATGGAAAGTGATGATTATTTATTAAAATTATAACGTTTGTTTTAAAGTGGTTTCTAAATCTGAAGTATCCGAAGAAGATGTTCCAATCAACCCCTGCCTGGGGCTCCCTACTTAGCAGATATAGTTTATAAAATGTCTTTTCACTCAAAAAAGTTTACCTTCCCCATTGATAGTATAGACTTAAAGTGACAGTTTTTTATTAATCTACTGCATTTGTAGATACCTGATTGGTTAAACCTTGCACAAAGGACTTAACGAGTCAAACACTTTCAAATATTAAACATTAAAAGTAAATTAAAATAATTTTTGAAGTACAGATATTTAACTCTTTTCATTCCTCCTCTACACAGGGCATATATTTATTTTTTAAGCAAGTTATTTTCATTTATAAAATTTTGTCTTTTTTATTTTTTAAGTATTGTTTATTTATTTCATTATACAATTGTAAGAGAAATATATTAAAAAATAGAATTAAAAGATTTTTAATAATTTTTTGTAATGTTTAAATAATTTTAAAAAGGTGAAATAATAATAACCTGTAATTTTGTGAATACTTTGTGGAAGGAGGGGTCAATTTTAAAAATAATATATTATTTCACCTTTCTGACACATTTTACAAAATATTTTATATTTTGGTCATGAAATGTTCTAAATTAAGCATATGACATACAAAAATTAATTATTTTTCTGAATAAAAAGATTTTATTAAATAATTTTAGTTGTTTGTTTGTTTTTCCTTCTTAAGTTTTAGATCTGATCACCAGAAAAATGTTTTTTTTACATTTTCATAAAAAGATGAAGAATCATTTTTTAAAACAACTTCTAAGTGTTGAAATTATGTGTTTTAAAACAAAAATTTTTAGAAGCCTCTTGCATTTCCCCACAAAAATATAAGCAACATCATGAACTTTAGACATGTAGTTTAAAAGTTATTGACTCTATTGTAATGTATCAAAAAAATGAAAAATTCATTGTAACTGGTAACAATTGTTCAGTTTTGACAGGGAATCATGGTCTACCACTAAGCATGTGATTAGCAAGTGATCCAAGTTTACAAAAAGGTTGAGGGCCATGTTTTACAGAATAACTATAATAAAGTTTTTTTTTCTTCTTTTTTTCTGTTATGAATTAGATGTAGCTACTCTGGGATCAATGTTAAAAGTGGCGGATGACAAAGAGCCCATCATGCCTAGAAAGCTTGTTGACAAAATTTCTTCAAAATACAAGAGACTTTCTAATACAAGGTCTGGGGATGGATTTGTAGATATTCAGGTAAATTTGTTGCATTAATGCAACTTCATCTTGTTTAGATACTTTTTAGTGATTAGAAAGAAAGTAGCTAGAAAGATGGAATAGCATGCATACACCATTTTGTGTTTGTGAATTCAAAAATCAAAAAATTAAATTTCCTTTAATCCCATTAAATTAATGTAGACCATGCCAGGTTTGAAATTACTGGTTTAAAAAAAATAGTTCAATTAAAATTGGCTCTAAATCTAAAAAGTATGCTTACACAGTTTTTTACAATTTACGTGACCATGCCATCTTATTGAAAAATCTCGCAGGCTCCTCCTATTTGATTTCTTCTGATACAGCAAGGATTAATATGGAAATTGAAAGGATCCTTGCATTTCTGTATAATTTATATCCAAGTTTTAAAACAGAGACATAGCTGGAGTATGTGGTGCACGGAGACAAGATTCAATTTTTTAAAATCCAGCTTTAAGACTGAAACATTATTTTCTTTTTTTAAAAAATGTGGTGCCCTTATCTAGTCTGCTGCCTGGGGAAGATTCCCCCCGTCCCCCACCCCCTCTTAGCTACACTTCTGCTTTCAAATACCAGAGGAAATGAAATAAAATCTTCAGCCCCATTAATATTCATAATATGCTTTAAGTGGTCAAAGTAACTTACTAGAGTACATAACAATAAATAACTAGAAATCAAAGTGATTTACTTTGGTTATATTATCCATTACTTCATGTAACATTTCTCTGTGATAAACATTTAATACATGGTGCAGCAGCATATAATATTTTCTGTAAGCAAGTGCTTTCCAACCTGTTTTTTCCTTGCTTCACATTAAAACTAATTCCTCAAATACAAATACTCAAACAATTTTTGTGAGGGTCAAACAACGAATCGTTAAATAATATTTAAAATCTTTGGTACCACGTTTTATGTATTGCTGCTTAAATGTTGGCAACGTCAAGAGAAACTTTAATTAAGCTAGCTGCAAACTTAACTTTTTATCAAGGTAAATATATATTCACACATTTTAACATATACTCTATCAACAGTTTGAGAAACCTCCAACAAAGGTACCATACAAAGCAATATTTCTGGCGACTGGTCTTTTTGTACTTGGCAGTGTTCTCATCATTGTAGGTTCTCTTTTGCTCACCGGATACATAAATGCTCAAGTAAGTTAACAAATTATTGACAGATAATTATGTTTATGATGATACTGATTAATTCTTCATTTGAATACTATCTAATGTTAACTCTTTAAATTGTTGTTAGCAAATAAAATATCTTACTACTTTATGTTGTTGTAGCCTGTTTGTTGACCTAGTTTTTTTCCACGCTGCATGGTGCCGAGCCATAGCTTGCAGCCTTACGTCCCACTTTGGTTTTGTTACTGACATCGCCATTTAACTCTGCCACCACTTTCCCCCACTGTTTAAGTTTCCTGAAGGGTGTACATAGAGGGAGAGTTCTAGACTTTCTGTTCTGGGGAGGCTCTGACTCCCTGACTATAAATATGACTGGCAGACATTTAAAGAGATTTGCCAGAACAGGAACACTACAAGACTTACTAGATTTTTCACTGTGTGTGTGTGTGTGTACTTTTCTAGAATTATACTTTCTCTCTTGCTGTGCTGTAAGTTAATATAGTGTTTATTTCTGTATATTTGATTTTTTGTTTTATATCAACTTAATACACTAATTAAACTGAATATTTTTAATATTACTAGCTTTGGTATCATTTTCCTTTGTATACTGATTTTCAGTCCTTTGTTACTTATTGTTCGACAAGCCAAATTTTAAAACTACAGAATACATTTTTTAAACCTTCAAACTTTACATAACAATGTGCTTGCTACTTTCTAGTTTTTCAATATTCACTAAAGCTTTTTTTTCTTCACAATAGCATTTTTTCTGTTCATTTTTTATAAATGCCTCAATTATGAGACTCTATATCTATACATTAAATGTTATATTTGCTTGGGGAAAAAAAATGAAACAGTAATTAGTTGTTATCAGATTCTTGTATTGTAATAGTTTTTATAGTGAATCTTTCATATTCCTCCAGTATTCAGACCGTACATGGCCATTACTTCTGCTTGGTGCTCTGATGTTCATCCCTGGTGCCTACCATGTTCGTATTGCCTATTACGCATATAAGGGCTACGATGGATTTTCTTTTGACGACATACCAGAATTTGACTGAAACACATTCCATTCTATTGAAAAGTTTTCTTGGCTTTGCTGACTAAAAAAAGTTTAAAATATGATCAACTTATCTTATAGGAAAATTCCAAAGAGAAAATCTATTGCTATTTGTATTTCCTCTAAATTTCTTTTCTTTTTCATTTAGCCTTTAACATAAATGGTTAAGGTTAAAGAGGATTGTAAAATTAGAAAACAAATATTAATCTTATTGTTTTCATTTTGTTTAATATGCAAAGTTACGCTGCTCTTTACTTATTTAATGTCACATGACTTGTAATGTACACAATTCTTTCACTTTCATGTCACAGTTTAAAGAAAATTATGTCAAAGACACTAATTTTGCAGTTAATTTTTTTTTTTAAATTTCATAACAAAAATTTGAACTTGGAAGAAGTGTAGAAAAATTAATCCTAGAAGTATACACACTTAATTCTCTATGACAGAACACCACATATCTCCAGATGACATAGATTATTGTAATAGGCATAGATTTTTTATAATCTTTTCAAACTTTGCTCCAGAATGAAACAGAGAGATACAACAGAGCAGGTATTGTAAACATTATATTTTTATATTCTTTAACAGGTATAGCAAACCTGACCGGTACCAAAAGCCTCTAAAACTATTTATTAATAACAAAATCATTGTCTGGACTAAAGAAATTGTTCCTTACAGTTGCAGTTAAAAGATATTTTTAAATTCTTATAATTTTCTTCTTCAGCCCAAAGTCAATAAATCCATAACGGTTTACTATTTCAGTTTAAGGTGTAATATACTTTTAATTTTAATGCTTCATAAATGTAAAAACATTGAATGTATTTAATAATGTTAAAGCAGATTTTTTGAGTGTGTTTGAAAAATAGAAACTTGAAATCAATTCAGCGTTTGGTCTTGAGCATTTTAAAAACTCATATGTGGACACACTTCATAAAAAACTGACTTATAATGTATAGGCATGATTTCTTGTCATTTTTTGTCAGTGTGCACCAGGTCACAAAACACAGGTCTGTTGATGCTAGAATATTAGACAAATAAAAGAAACAGGTTGGACAACTCAAATCAGTTTCTTTGATCTTTTAAAAAAAAAAAAAAACTGAATTCATTTTCTTTGAAAAAGGCGCTTGTAATATTCCAACTGTATATATGAAATATATTTTCACAGAAGGAAAATTATTTCAACATGTATATACTCTTGCATGATATATTGCTGTGTTTTGTTGATTTGGGGCTAATTTTTAAGGTTGTAACTTTATGTAAAGATTGCAGCATTGTAATTTTTTTTGATTAAATTATTACAATATGGGTTATTGCATGTAAGGTCTATTGATGGATTTGGATCAAAAGATCATTTGTGATTGATGACCCGTATCCTGTTTGCTCATGTCTCTGCAGCCTTTTTTTTTTTGCTAAAACAACAAAATGTTAAAATGCATGTACCGGGGTTTGTACAGAGAGCCAATAGAAGATACTGCACTGAGAATCAATTTTGTGTTAAATTTCTACACATCAAGCCACAAAATATAACTGTAAGCAATTTCTAAAAGTTCAAAATTTAATTTTTTTAAAAATCTAGCAGTTTTAGATTGTATTTTTAAATATGAGATAACAGTTGCCGAACTCTGAGCCCTGTGCTTAAAGTCTTATTTAAATTTAGTAATCTCATCTAACTAACAGAATTTGATACTCATGGACCATTCATGTGAAATATTTAATGTTAAATAAATATTGTCAAATAGTTAATTGGTTTACTTTTCACTTGATTTCTGAGGAATTGATTTTTTATAGGCCACATCCAGGCAAGGTCTGGAAATCCCTCCTTTTGCAATACCTTCCTTAGCCACACACAAACCCCCCCCCCCCCCCCCCCCAAACCCACCACCTTCCCACAAAACCAACCTTTAATAGCATTTATAAAAAAATTTAATTATCTTAAACAATTTTTCTTATCTCCTTAAGCTTTCCTTTTATGATAATTAGCATATTACAGTGTCGGATGAGCTCTCAATGGGTCAGATTCATCTCTTTTTGTTAACATGATTCATATATTACTTATTTAGACATTAAATTTATCTGGTTTATTAACAAAGAGAAACTGATTTGTTTTTTATTAATGAAATGTTCAAATTGGACTACAGGTAATTTCTTAATTTTATTGATGAAGAAATATATAGGGAAAGTTAAGAATGGCAAGGTCCACAATGTACTACCCACCTCTGCTTTTGAAAGTCTTTTGAGAGTTTTAAGAACAGTTTATGGTCGGATCACAATTCAAATATTTACAATAGTAGCCATAGTTTAAAATGAAGAGAAACATTTTTTTTTTTTAATGATGGTAATTTTTTTCAATTCTGCTTGCACAACCACATACACAACTGCATTCCCACCTTCAAAAAAATGTTGAACAAATACATTCATTTCCTTCATTTAGTAATTAAATCCTTATCAATTCTTGAAAATAATCTAAGTACGCTAGTTAAATTGGTGCACAAGTTTTTTTTTTTTTTTTTTGCAAATGGGGGTAGGGTTAGTACAGTTAGTTGTACAAATCTTAATTTATTTATCAGCAGCTAGAGTGTAATATTGTTATGACCCACAAATATTCACTGTAGATTATAATTTGTACCAATAAATTGACAACATTATTGATTAAAAGTCTGGAAAAAAAATGGGCAATAATAAAATGATCCATCATTCTTGATGAATATATTCAGATACACTTGCAAACCCTCATCATTGGGATACTGATCTCAGTAAACTGAAGGTTTATGGTTTTATCAAAGTATTTCACAAACACTTCAAGCACACAAACTTTGTCAATAAATAGGCCAGTATAAATGTAACAAAGGGGATGTCCTGAAAGTTTCTCAGCGACAGCATGGAATAAAGTTATGTTGGGTTGGGTGTAGAAAACATGAAACCATGATCAACATTTAATTCATCTTTATTCACACACACACAAAAAAAGTACTGCCATGTTAGTTGGGTTGGGTGTAGAAAACATGAAACCATGATCAACATTTAATTAATCTTTATTCACACACACAAAAAGTACTGCCATGTTCATTTTAATTCACTAAGGATTATATTGTTTCATAAATTGTATAAATAAATTATAAATATTATTGATGTTTAATCAGTTGTTGTTTTATTTTCAGTTTGTTTATTGGGTTCTTTCAACATGCAAGCATAAATAATAACCTTAAATTTCCTAGGAAATCCCCAAATGTTTCACTGATCATTGTTAAAAGACAATTATGTCTTGAGTAATTTATTGTAATCACTAATGGGACAATCCAAAACCCATTTCGCTCTTCTCCATTTCATAGTTTTAATTAAGTGGCTATTCGCACCCGGGTATCGGAAGTGAGAGGTTTGGGATTAAAAAAACTATTTAAAATATAATTGTTGGTTTTGTAAAACTAAATGAGGTATCAAATGAAAGATAATTGAACGGACTATATGTTTGTAAACTTAATTCTTCAGTTTAACTAAAATAAACTAAGCATAGCCGCTATTAGCACCTGTGTCCCTTTAGACTAAATCCCATTCGGATGTCGTTTGTGGTAGTTTATTTTAGTTAAACTGAAGAAGTAAGCTTACAAACGTATAGTCCATTCAATTATCTTTCATATGATACCAAATATTGTCTTACAAGCCCAGCAATAGTATTTTTAATCGTTTTTTAATATCAACCTCTCACTTCTGATATCCGGGTGCAAATAGTCGCAGCCTAGTTTTAAACTCATATTTTTTTAATTTAATTTTATAAATCACCTTTACATATAAAGAAAGCAAGATTTTTTAATTTTATTTTTAACGTGACATTTTTTATTCTCAAAATCTTGGAGGGCCATTGTATTGTCCGTTTGCAAATTATGACTATTTAATATTTGCTGGTCTTTGAAACAGATTTCTTATTGTTGATAACAAGAAGAAAATAAAATGTTAAGAAATAAAGGTTATTTTGTTTCCTTGTTTTGTTGTTTCTGTTAGAGAAGGGAATCCTGCATTAAACATACTGAAATATTCATAGCCCATTACTTGGTTGTCTAAATAAATAATGAGTTGTAAAACATCTCTGAGACTTTCCAGCAGCAACAATTTCAACTCACCACTTCGTGTTTAATGCACTTGGGTTTGTTTTTTGTTGTTGTTTTTTTTTTTTGGTGCCTGAAGTTGTAAGCCCCTGGAAGCTGTAAGCCTCTGCGGCCTTCTTGCTTGGAACTACAGATGATCTAAGATTTACATGAATTTCAAGGGGGAAAAAACTGTGAGGGTATTGGACTGTAACGAAACTAATGGTTTTCGTCAGAAACAATTTTACCCCTTTAGCTTGAGATGTCATGCGGGTATTGTCATCTGCTAAAGTCTACTTACGCTGCAAACTAAACTGTACCAAGAAGCCATTCATAAAGTTGTTGTACTATAATTATTTTAGCAACACATTTGAATCAAAGTCAGTCATAATAGTATCATTTTGAACCTTTTGACTCCAGTCGGAAAGGCTCTGGTTGACTCCAGTCAGAATAAATGGCTCTGGTTCACTCCAGTTAGAAAAAAGGCTCTGGTTCACTCCAGTCAGAATAAATGGCTCTGGTTCACTCCAGTCAGAAAGGCTCTGGTTCACTCCAGTCAGAATAAATGGCTCTGGTTCACTTCAGTCAGAAAAAAGGCTGTGGTTCACTCCAGTCAGAAAGGCTCTGGTTCAATCCAGTCAGAATAAATGGATCTGGTTCACTCCAGTCAGAAAAAAAGGCTCTGGTTCACTCCAGTCAGATAGGCTCTGGTTCACTCCAGTCAGAATAAATGGCTCTGGTTCACACCAGTCAGAAAAAAGGCCCTGGTTCACGACTCATGTCAGAAAGTCTGGTTCGTAACTCTTATTAAAATAGTCATACCTGACGACTGAGTGACATTAAATACAGTTAATGTTAACACGGTGGCTAGTTTAGAACGCTAGTTAACAAAGGCGGCTAGTTTAGGGCGCTAGTTAACAAAGGCGGCTAGTCTAGGGTGCTAGTTAACAAAGGCGGCTAGTCTAAGGTGCTAGTTAACAAAGGTGGCTAGTTAACACGGGTTCTAGTTTAGGGCGCTAGTTAACAAAGGTGGCCAGTTGAGGGCGCTAGTTAACACGGGTTCTAGTTTAGGGTGCTAGTTAACAAAGGTGGCTAGTTAACAAAGGTGGCTAGTTAACAAAGGTGGCTAGTTAACACGGGTTCTAGTTTAGGGCGCTAGTTAACAAAGGTGGCCAGTTGAGGGCGCTAGTTAACACGGGTTCTAGTTTAGGGTGCTAGTTAACAAAGGTGGCTAGTTAACAAAGGTGGCTAGTTAACAAAGGTGGCTAGTTAACACGGGTTCTACTTTAGGGCGCTAGTTAACAAAGGTGGCCAGTTTAGGGCGCTAGTTAACAAAGGTGGCTAGTTAACAAAGGTGGCTAGTTAACAAAGGTGGCTAGTTAACAAAGGTGGCTAGTTTAGGGCGCTAGTTAACATGATGTCTAGTTAGGGCACTAGTAAACAAAGGTCGCTAGTTTAGGGCGCTAGTTAACATGATGTCTAGTTAGGGCACTAGTAAACAAAGGTGGCTAGTTTACAAAGGTGGCTAGTTAACATGATGTCTAGTTAGGGCACTAGTAAACAAAGGTGGCTAGTTAACAAAGGTGGCTAGTTAACATGATGTCTAGTTAGGGCGCTAGTTAACATGATGTCTAGTTAGGGCACTAGTTAACAAAGGTGGCTAGTTAACAAAGGTGGCTAGTTAACAAAGGTGGCTAGTTAACAAAGGTGGCTAGTTAACAAAGGTGGCTAGTTAACATGATGTCTAGTTAGGGCACTAGTAAACAAAGGCAAGTTTAGGGCGCTAGTAAACAAAGGCAAGTTTAGGGCGCTAGTAAACAAAGGCAAGTTTAGGGCACTAGTAAACAAAGGCAAGTTTAGGGCGCTAGTAAACAAAGGCAAGTTTAGGGCGCTAGTAAACAAAGGCAAGTTTAGGGCGCTAGTAAACAAAGGCAAGTTTAGGGCACTAGTAAACAAAGGCAAGTTTAGGGCGCTAGTAAACAAAGGCAAGTTTAGGGCACTAGTAAACAAAGGCAAGTTTAGGGCGCTAGTAAACAAAGGCAAGTTTAGGGCGCTAGTAAACAAAGGCAAGTTTAGGGCACTAGTAAACAAAGGCAAGTTTAGGGCGCTAGTAAACAAAGGCAAGTTTAGGGCACTAGTAAACAAAGGCAAGTTTAGGGCACTAGTAAACAAAGGCAAGTTTAGGGCACTAGTAAACAAAGGCAAGTTTAGGGCGCTAGTAAACAAAGGCAAGTTTAGGGCACTAGTAAACAAAGGCAAGTTTAGGGCGCTATGATCGTTATTGGAACGAGGATGATATACGACCAAGTTAAGAGAAAGATATTTCGCGGATAATCCGGCAAATGTTTTCTTACATTGTTTGCTAAGACTAGAGCCGTTTCGTGTCTTTTGGACTATAGATTTGAAGCAAGCTCCGGACACATTTTACCCAGCTCCGCTCCGAGCTCCGGAATAATTAAAAGGGTTGGGGGGAAGAGGTTGTTGAGAGGTGCAAAGTGTATAGAGAAGTGTGTTTACTATTGGCATTTACACATCTCATAAACTTGGCAATAGAAATGTATGTACCAGCAACATATCAGGTAGAAGAGTAAGGTAACAAGAAGAGTGGTCTCGAAGAAGAGTGGGGCTACTTAGCTGGTAGCAGAGTGGGGCAACATAGCTGTAGAATAGTGGGACAACATAGCTTTATCGGTAAAAGCTGCTGGTCATCTACTGCATCCTGGTATATTTCCAGTCGTCTTGAAGCCGTAAGGGTTTTATGGCCCACACAATTGCTCTAAGTTCCAGTGACAATCCAATTTTTAAATCTCATCTCTCCCGTTGCTCTCCGACTAAGTGTAGAATAATGCAATGCTAAAGTCATATATGTGCTAAAATGCATTCTTGCATTTTTAATTTATGAAAGATTTTCTGGAGAATATAAAGATTTAAGAGTTGAGACTAAGCTAGGACGGAAATTATGCCCTCAAGTGAGCTACAACTGGAATGCATTTAGTTCCTGTTGGTTGGGGCGGAGATAGTGATGTCTCTGGTCGTTATTATGGCTTATTTTAGCAATTTTCACCCGTAATTCTGAAATGTCCGCCCTCAAATTGTCTGAAAGAATCACCAATTTCAAGTATGCGCCAAAATGCATCCCTGCATTTTGAATCAATGAAATATTTTCTAAGAGGTCCCTGCTTTTGCGCGAGAGCTCGACACCATCATTATCTGCCCCCCCCCCCTTTTTTTTTTCCTTCACGCCGATCATTGTTACAGTACGGGGTTGAATCTAAGCTTGTACCAAATGATTCCCCTGGAGCGCACCACAACTAGAGTGAATTCAATAATGTTTATGTATGGCACTGGGCGCAATAATGCCTCCTAAACGCTTGAAAAATTACATCCCCCGATCAAATTGTCTAATAGAAAAAACTGAATTGAGCTAAACTCCAAAATGCACCTTTGATTTTGAAATGATAAAAACATTTACCCAGAACCACCCCCCCCCCCCCCCACATTCCGCTCAAGAGCCATCGGCGCCCTATATTTCTGCCTCACTACCAGCTAATCTTTTCAGTATAGTTTGGTCTGATTGCCAATATATGTGCTAATAGCTATCCTTCCTATTGGGATATTCAGTGTTAATGCCCTCCAAGATCGTCCAAAATTTTTCTCGCGCTCCTTTTCACGATACAAACTCCGAAAATGCCGTCCCTCCATATAAAGAAAAAGAGACACCTGGGTGGACCACCCCATCTGCCGCCACTTTCTACTGGTGTGTTTTCAGCTCAGGGGACAAGTTCTAAGAGAAGGCAAACTCTGTGATGAGACCTGGAGATAGAGTCCAGTAGTCAACGTTTGCGATGTGGAACGCACAAAGAGCACAGTGAAACACACACAAACCTAGATGTTTATCTACAGCATCCTGGTCTATTTCCAGTCGTCTTGACTAAGTCTTGCCATTATCATAAAAAGGAAAGAACGAGAGACAGAAGGTGTAAAACCATTGTGGTAAGTTCTATAAGTGCGACGGTGTAAAACCACTGTGGTAAGTTCTATAAGTGCGACGGTGTAAAACCACTGTGTTAAGTTCTATCAGTGCGACGGTGTAAAACCACTGTGGTAAGTTCTATCAGTGCGACGGTGTAAAACCACTGTGTTAAGTTCTATCAGTGCGACGGTGTAAAACCATTGCTTAAGTGTGATGTCCAGGACCCAATAATGCTTGACGCTTTCTGGAAATTGAAAACTTACATTTAATTTTTTTTTCATTTTAAAAGACATTTATTTTAATGCCCTCCATAGAGTCTGATAGAAACGACCACCACTAAATTTAGTCTCTTTTGTACAGACATAAAAATTAAAATTTTAGAATACATATAGCTTAGGAGTCGGAAATAAATTTGAAAACTAAATCAAGGTCAAAGACTTATTCCTTAAGGTGACGTTAAAAATATATTTTCGAATAAATATTTGAATGGTAAAATTAATTTTATTTTTTTTTAAAAATTACTATCAATCGAAACTGGACCGACTTTCTGACCCAGGGACTCGTAATTGAACACTGAAATCAGCGTATTATCTAAGTTCTAATATTAAATAAAGCAGTCTTGCTTGCAAACATCAATAATCTTTAACTACTGAAAAACTCCACCAAACACGTTGTCCCTTGTTTACACTATGATCTCTTGAATCCGAATTGCACGTCTACAGCATAGAATCTCTACAGAACTCACCCCACCCCAGCACCTGCCCCCTTTTTTTTTCTTTTTCCCCCATGACGTCGCTCCTACGGCGGTCGAATTCGCCGAATAATTGTTTACCTTAAGGGTCGAGGAAATTCGAAATAGACCATATGAATAAATGATTAGGTGGCCATTTTGTGTTTTATCGTGCTATTTCCTGCCAGAAGCAAACCCCCCCCCCCTTTACACACAGGGGCATCTCGGGACAACACCCATCCAATGTAAAGACGGGTGTGAACTTGAACAGATTAGTGGAAGTCGGTTTCTGGTCCCAGGAGAGGGACATACAGTGACGCTTTGGTGTCCACATGACTGGCTATTCATTTCAGAACCCTGGTTAATTGATCCCTGCATGTATGGCTATTCAATATCCAGACTTTTTAGTGGCAATCAACAGTGCTGCGAAAGCGGCAGCGTCCCCGAGGAGACTTGGGGGCGTCCACATGGGGTTTTGCCTCTCCGTGGCGTGGCAGACTAGTAGGGGGGACTTGTCCACCCGAAGCTAAAAAAACCCCGGCCAAACGCATGACTCCCAACGCAACGGGAGCTGCCACTAACATGATTACTAGTTGCTGTTAATGGATATGAGGTTTGGGTGGCCATCAAAACCCATGCCGATGATTTTAGCTACGCGGCCGTGAGAAAGCCGCTCCTAGGCAACCGTTTCGTCCCGCCACTACCAACGTCCCGACCGAAAGACTCCCTGGGCGGTGGGGAGAGGTAACGCAACACCAACCCCCCGGAGTGGAAGCAAAGCCGTCCTGACCCACAGAGAGTGGACTGCGGACGCTTTAAACGCAGCGTCCTCGGTCGACCGGGCCTCCCCTAGGTCAAGGGGGAAGTTCCCGGCGCCCTTCCGCACGGGCTGGCGTCGGGTTAAGTCCTTCAGTGCGCTGGACTGTGTGGGGGGACGCCGGGGGGGGGGGGCATTGAGAGCTCACGCTCGACGGCCCACCGACTCCATCTCTTATGCGACATTTTCAGTGGCAATCAAGGATTATCCAGTAAGTCGAGGTAAGTCTTTGTGGACATTGAAAAGATATTGGGTTCCCGGTAGAAAATGTGGGTTGATTTGTGTATGTCAAATAGCTTAATAGGTAAGTTGATGTGGATATGTCAAATAACTTAATAGGTAAGTTGATATGGATATGTCAAATAACTTAGTAGGTCAGTTGATGTGGATATGTCAAATAACTTAATAGGTCAGTTGATGTGGATATGTCAATAATTTAATAGGTAAGTTGATGTGGATATGTCAAATAACTTAATTAATAGGTAAGTTGATAATGTCAATTTAATAGATACGTTGTTGTGTTTATGATAAATAACTAAAATGTAAGTTGTTGTGTGTAGGTCAAATAACTTTAAAGGGCCTGAAATCTCTTATTTTTGTCCCTTCTATTTTATATTATTAAAGCATATTATGTGGATCTCAATATATAACGTATTATTTTATTAATACACTACGTCGTGTTTAAAAACAATTTCAGAAGAAACGCTCTAATCATTCAACGGATAATAAATTGCTATTGGCCTTCGAGAGCAACATTTTTGAGACGACAATTTAAAAGAAGACTTAGATTACGAGAGCAAGATGTTTGAGACGACAAATTAAAAGAAGACTTAGATTACGAGAGCATGATGTTTGAGACAAGTTAAAAGAAGACTTAGATTACGAGAGCAAGATGTTTGAGACGACAAGTTAAAAGAAGACTTAGATTACAACGAAAAGAAACAACTTCAAGAAGTTACACATAGGATATAACACCAAAAAAATACATTTTTGACCCACCTCCCTACACCTTTTAAATTTATATAACATTTCCATTGAACTCACCCACATAATATGTCTGAAACCCCAAAATATGTATAAAAACAAGCCGAAACAAGCAATTTTGAGGCAAAAAAATATTTATTAATTTTTCATAACCTATGTTAAGTAGGTAAATTTAAACAGAAGAAATTTTACAAAAATACGAATTTTAAAATTTGTTTATAAACATTGCTCTCGACCACCGCCCCCAAACCCCATATGACACAATGAAACAAAATGATTAACCCCCCCCCCCCCCGGCCCTTACTCCCTTTTCTTGCCACTACCTCACAACTAGTGCAACAAAAACCCTAGTCTATGCTCTTGTTCTCTCTTGTCTTGACTATTGCAACTCTCTTCTGTCAGGTTCACCAAAACACTTCTTAGAAAAACTACAAATGGTTGAAAGCTCAGCTGCTAGGCTAGTTTTAAAGGCAAAAAAACGTGATCACGTCACACCACTACTTCATTCACTTCATTGGCTACCTGTACAAGCACGGATTGACTATAAACTCTCTGTTCTTTGCCACAACTTTTTCTCGAATTCCTGCCCTTCCTATCTAACCGAACTTCTTTCTGTCTATTCACCCCTTCGACAGCTTCGCTCCTCCGCAGACGGGCGTATTCTTTCTGTCCCCAAGACTCGCACAAAAACATAGAGTGAAATATCTTTCTCTTACTGTGCCCCCAAACAATGGAATTCTCTTCCACTACACATCCGCAATATATCAACTATCACAGCCTTCAAAACTGCACTCAAAACACATCTCTTTAAACTCTACTACCCCGACTGATTCCTCACAACTGACCGATCAACGCTGCTGCTGGTCGTCGTCCATGGCTTGTCATGTAAAAGTTCTGGTGTGGATGAGGTGAATATGCATTAGATTTTGTTTTGTCTCTATACATCTGTTCTTTATTACATATATGTATTTTATGTTATTGTCACGATTATGTCTCTTTTAAAATATTTTTATGTACATCGCGGTGAGCCTAGTCCTAGGCTGGGGTACCGCGCTATATAAGACAGCAAATAATAATAATATATAATGTGCACGGCCCCCCTAGTTTCGTTTAAGAAAGCGAATCGATTCCATTGGATGCGGCTGCTCCAAAACTAATTCTTTTTATAATCGTGGAGAAAAGAGTAAATTAGGTTGTTCTGCCTTCGTTTCTTTGGTTAAAGATACAGCCATCGCCGATACTATGTAAACATGGATGAGATGACGATGCAATGAATTAAATGGAAGAAAGGTATTCCGATTAAAAGTATAATATCAAAAACACATTTTAGCCTTTCTTAAGCAACACTTCTCAACTTATTGACATTGAAAAACCCCCAGTATTTATGAGTTACTTGAAAGTGGAAATGACCTATTTAAGTTTTCTTTTTTTTAAAGATCACGATCCTCATCAGTCTCTTAATGAGCGTCTTCTTCAGCGTCATCATCATCTCCTGAAAGAAAAAAAGAAACAAAAGAAGAAGAAAAAGAAAGAAAAATGCAAGAGAGAAACGAAAGTTATCTCTGTTAAATTGCTGTTTCCTATTAGATGGTGTTCTGCAAGCCACACTAACCAAGACCAAGTCCAAGGCATGCGGTAATGCAGTCTGTCACACAGTACCAAGTCCAAAACATGCCGTAATGCACGCTGTCTGTCACACAGTACCAAGTCCAAAGCATGCCGTAATTCAGGCTGTCACACAGTACCAAGTCCAAAGCATGCTGTAATGCATGCCGTCCTACAGTACCTTCGTTGTTCTGTCATACGTTTCCTGGCAAAACATTATTTGAAAAATGAAACGGCGCGTGCGGTCTGCCCGCCATTTTTCTGTATTGTTTATTTTATTTTATTACAACCAATAATTAGTCCGCAAACAAAATTAGAAGTAGAATCTAATAAATCCGATTATCGGCTGCTTTTAGGCTGGTAGCCGGGGACCTTTCTAAAGAAAAGTACTCTATCTGACGTTTGGGGACGCCGTTCTCAGGGTTACCAGCGACTCTATTTTACAAACACTGGAACGTAACCTATTTCTTCACCTTTGCCTATGACAACATTTATGAGCATGATAATTGAAAAAAAATCGAAAAGAATGTAACAAGTGAATGAATGGAATAAACCTAGGTTTCCCAAATTTTGTTTTTTGAAAATAAAAAAAATTATAATAACATTCCCTTTCGTTTTTTTTTTCTTCACAAAACTATTTGCTTTCGCCTGAATCTAATTGTAACTTTATTTTTGAAAATATTGGACAAGTATGGTCATCGTGTAGCTGTGAGCAGTGTTCGTAGACCATTAGTCACATATTATACGATGACAGCATGGCGTCGAGCAATAATGAATATCGGATTGCCAGCCCACAGATAGCGAGAGTGACAGTCTGACTTCTGGTAGACGGCCGGAAGCCTCAATCACTTTCGGCAGAAACGGAAAAACAATCGAATGTTAAATTTTCTGTTTCAGCCGAAACGAAAATTACGCCTAAAGTGATCATGTGGCAACTTTCGGCGCCGAAACCGAAATTCGGTCGGCCTCTAGAGTGTAGAATAGTTTATGTTAGTTATGTGGTGCTATAATTCTTTTTATGACATTTGGTCCTAGAGAAATATGAGTGTATTTTCCCCCCAATATTACGACATATCCCGGAAATCCCGCACAACGGTATTGTACCCCGGGGCAAGTCAGCGGGGAAAAGGCGTTGGGGGTGGGAGGGCGATGTAACATGTTAAAGGGAATATTTATTGGCATCTACATTCAATATTACTGGAAAAAAACAAACTAAAAACTCACTAAAATAGCACGAAGTATTAAAAAAAACTTTTAACGGCACAGTCACAAAAGAAAAAAAAATCAAATAGTTCTATTGTATTACATCAGATAATTATTGAAAATTATGTTGTGACTTGGCAAGTCTCTACCTTTAGATACCCAAAATATTATTTGAATTCAATCATACAATAGAAAAGACAGCTTTCGACCCCAATTTATTATTGCTCCCATCCCCCTTGAATTTTGGTCTGATTGTTTTGACTTTCCATTTCACAGACTCCAGGCTTCAGTTATTAGTTATGTAGTTGTTTGTTTTTTGTTTTTGTTTTTTTTTCTTTCTTTCTTCAATAAATGGTAATTCAACGTTATCAAAAAATGTATGAGAAATAAAGGCCCAGACTAAAGACTTTGAAAGTCTTCTTTTAACGGTCACGGACAGTCTTAACTGAAACTGACGTTACGGGCCAGACAGGCTTACAGTTGGATTTGGGAAGCCATTATGTAAATGAAAACGTGCACGAAGCTCTTGGACGACTAACAATAAATGTATTCGGCTACTTTAATGGATCTTTTGGTGATGGAAGTCCATCCATCCATCTATCAATCCATCCATCCGTCTATCCATCTATTCATCCATCCATATATCCATACATCCCTTTTCCCATCCATATATCCATTTATCCATCTAATCATCCATATATCCCTCCATTCACCCATTTGTTCATCAATTTTTTTCATGTATTTATCCATCTATCCATCCATATATCTATCCATCCATCAATCCGTCTATCCATTTATCCATTTTTATCCATATTTCCATCATAAATCCATACACATATCCATCCATTCATCCATAAATCCATCCATCTATCCACCCATCGATCCATTCATCTATCTATCCATCTATCCATCCATCTATCCATCCATATATCCATCCATCTACCCATCCATCTATCCCTCCATACATCTATCCATCCATCAATTCGTCTATCCATTTATCCATTTTATCCATATTTCCATCATATATCCATCCACCCATCCACCTATCCATTCATCTATCCATCCATATATCCATATATCCATCCATCTATCCATCCATCCATCTATCTATCCATACATCTATCAATCCATCTATCTATCCATCAAATATATCTATCCCTCTCTCCATCCATTTGTCCATCCATCCATCCATCTATCCATCCATCTATCCACCACCCACCCATCCGTCCGTACGACCATCCTTCTGTCTGCCTGCAAGTTTATTTTGAAACATGTCCCTTAACAGTATGTCTTTCTTTTACATATAACTGTCTAGCTAACCCTACCTAGACCCCTGGGTTCAACTCTTTTTTTTTACATATAACTGTCTAGCTAACCCTGCCTAGACATCTGAGTTCATCTTTTTTCTTTCACTCTCATTTCCCATCTCATTTTATCACTTTTATTTATTCACTTTGTTTTATTTCTTGGCTCATCTTATTTTCCTTCGTTTTTATTTCTTTTTCTTCTCCCCCCCCTCTCTATTTCTCTCTCTCACTCACGCTCTCCTCTCTCTCATTCTTTAATTCTTTCTTTCTCTCTCTCTCTTTCTTTCTTTTTTTCTTTCTTTTTCTTTCTTTCTTTCTGTCTCATTTCTTTCTTTCTTTCTGTCTCCATTTCTTTCTTCTGTCTCTCTTTTTTTCTCCTTTTTTTCTACCTTTCTTTCTATCTTTAATTATTTAATATTTCTTTTAACATCTTTCTTTCTCATTTCTTTCTTTCAAATTCTCTCTCTCTCTCCGTCTCCCTTTCTTTTATCTCTTTCTCTCTCTTTCTCTTTATCTATCTATCTTTATATGTGTCCCTTTCTCTCTCATTCCCTCTCTCTGTATTAACTATACATATTTATATGTATTCGGCTACTTTAATCATCTATAAGGACACGTTGTCCCGTTATCTAGCCTTTGTCACAGAGTTTTCGTTTGCTCACACATCGTTTGAAGCGGTTCAACTTACCTTGTCGGTGCCCCAGCAGATCGTTCATTTTATATGCATTTATCGCATCTGCCCTAGCAGGAAAAATAAACTTACTGATACTGTGTTTCATCGGGAGTTCCCGGATCTGCTGGATCATTGCAACACATTGGCTGGCACTTATATTGTAGTGTGGGATATGAACATTCACTTCGACCAGCCACAGAATCCCTCCACTGCTAAATTGATTGATCTTTTGGACTTATTTAGTCTTAAGCAATTAGTCGACCAACCGACTCATAATCGTGGACATATTATTGATTGGGTGCTACATAGGCCTCATGATTTTGTAGTTACCTCTACTTCAGTCACTCAAGAGCTTTCCTCAGACCACTTCTGTGTTGTTTGTGAGCTTAACGTTAATGCATCCTCTCCTCTCCTTCAGTCCAGGGAGGTCCGCAGTTTGTGTTCTATAAATAGGGATGCCTTTAAGCGTGATCTGAGTTTGGAAGTGTCCCCTGCCCTCTGCCCTACTCTGGAAACACTACACAGTGCATTGCGCACTGTGCTTGAACGGCATGCCCCCTTAACCCGCCGTAATGTTAGGTCAGCACGGTCAGCTCCCTGGTATGCAACCATAAGGGAGGAACTACGCAGTGCCAAGAAAGAGCGGCGTAGTGCGGAAAAGAAGTAGCTTAGGTCAGGTCTTGTTGTTTTTAGGCAGATGTATTATGCTGCCAAGAAACGTGTGACCAAAATTGTTTGTCGAGCAAAGACTTTGTATTTTAGCCAAAAGATAATTATGGGTAAAATCGGCAAGCAGTTGTTCGATGTTTGTAGCAATCTCAGAGGGAGTAACAAAGGAATTGCTCTTCCTTCAGTGTATCCGTTGCACCAGCAACCAGATATGTGCTGCAATTTCTTTACAAGCAAAGTTGCTGACATCCGTGCTGAGCTTGATTGTCTTGACATACCCCCCTTAGAATTGCCCCCCTTTTCTTGTGTTAGTTCATATTTCGAAATTTTTAAGCTGGTTTCAGAACAGGAGGTCAAAATTACTATTTTGGAGTCTAAGCCTACGTCATGTTCTTTGGACCCCATCCCCACCCCCCTGTTGGTTGAGTCGTTAGATCATTTGCTCCCAACGATAACCAACATAGTCAATGATAGCTTGTCTTCGGGCACTGTTCCATCTATTTGTAAGTCAGCTGTCATCATACCATTGCTTAAGAAGCCTGGCCTGGATGAAAATAATTTAAAAAACTATAGACCTGTATCTAACTTATTATTTTTGTCTAAAGTCATTGAAAAACTAGTTCTAAAACAACTTTTTGCTTACTTAAATGACAACTCTCTTCTCAGTCCTAATCAATCGGCCTATAGACCTTTCCATAGCACTGAGACGGCTCTCTTGAAAGTCACCAATGACCTCTTGCTTGCATTGGACAGTGGTGATGTCTCCCTCCTGATCCTCTTGGACCTCAGTGCGGCCTTTGACACTGTCGACCATGAAACCCTTTACAAAACGCTTGAAAATTACTTTGGCATTTCTGGTTCTGTTTTGTCTTGGTTTAGGTCGTTCCTCTCCGATAGAACGCAGGCAGTCGCTGTCGATGGCTGTATCTCCAGCAGTGCTGACTTGGTGTATGGAGTGCCACAGGGGTCCGTTTTGGGCCCGGTTCTATTTACAATGTATATCAGGCCACTGCTCCTCCTGCTCGAGAGGCATGCTGTGGAGAGCCAGTCTTTCGCGGATGATACGCAACTATACAAGCATACCCATCACTCTCTTGTCGATTCAGCTGTCCGGACTTTGCAGAAGTGTATTGGTGATGTCAAGTCATGGATGACACTCAGCAAGTTGAAACTTAACGATGGCAAAACGGAAGCACTTCTTATTCATGATCACAAATCACCCTCTAACTCAGCTCTCCCCACCTCATTTCAAGTAGGTAACTCAGACATACAGTTTACATACTCAACTAGGAATCTTGGTTATATTCTGTCTAACAACATGTCTCTAGATAAACATATATCTCACATTTGTCGCTCTGCATACACTGCTATCCGTCAGATCAGCTCCATCCGCCACTACCTCACAGTCAGTGCAACAAAAACCGTAGTCTGTGCTCTTGTTCTCTCTCTTCTTGACTACTGCAACTCTCTTCTGTCAGGCTCACCAAAACACTTCTTAGAAAGATTAAAAAATGTTCAAAACTCAGCTGCTAGGCTAGTTTTAAAGGCAAAAAAACTTGATCACGTCACACCACTACTTCATTCAATTCATTGGCTCCCTGTACAAGCACGGATTGATTATAAACTCTCTTTTCTGTGCCACAACTTTTTCTCGAATTCCTGCCCTTCCTATCTAACCGAAATTCTCTCTGTCTATTCACCCCTTCGACAGCTTCGCTCCTCCGCAGACGGGCGTATTCTTTCTGTCCCTAAGACTCGCACAAAAACATACGGTGAAAGATCTTTCTCTTACTGTGCCCCCAAACACTGGAATTCTCTTCCACTACACATCAGAAATATATCAACCATCACAGGCTTCAAAACTGCACTCAAAACACACCTCTTTAAACTTTACTATCCTGACTGATTCCCCCTCTGAAAGTTAAACAATGCTGCAGAGTGCCGTCCATGACGTCACATGTCAATTGATATGGAATGGTTGGTTTTTAATTTATATTTTTAAAGTTCATTTTAATTTGTATGTACAGCGTGGTGAGCCCAGCCCTAGGCTTGGGTACCTTGTATGTACAGCGTGGTGAGCACAGCCCTAGCCTTGGGTACCTTGTATGTACAGCGTGGTGAGCCCAGCCATAGGCTAGGGTACCTTGTATATACAGCGTGGTGAGCCCAGCCCTAGGCTGGGGTACCACGCTATAGAAAACTACCCATAATAATAATAATAATAATAATATAATTTTATTTTTTAAATCTCTTTTGTTACTTCAAATATTTTTCTTCTTCTTTCAATCACTTTTTTTCATTCATCTTTTTTTTTCTATCTTACTTCATTAATTTATTTCACATTATATCTTTCTCCATTCATCTTTCTTTCTTTTCTCTGTCTCTTTTCCTCTCTCGTTCTCTCCTTCTCTTTTCTATTTCACCACTTACATTTTGTTATCATTCCTGTCATTTAAATTTTGTTTTAAAATTCACTTTCTTTCTTCCATTCGTCTCTCTCCACTTTTCTCTGATTAACCCTTTTTACCCCCCCCCTCTCTCTCTCTCTCTCTCTCTCTTTCTCTCTCTCTCTCTCTCTCAATCTGTCACTCTTTCTCCACTGTTTTTATATCTCTACAGACGTTACCTATGCACTACACGGAAACATTCAGACAGAGAACAAAGAACTATGATAATGCATTACCAGTATCGTATCAGATCATTTTTGACAACCCATTGTGATACCAGTCATGTCTATGTTAATCCCTGCGGGAGATATTTTGAAAAAGTTGCACACGCTTAATGGTTCTATCTGGACAATTCATCAAACTTTGTATGTTTGTACGTATATCAGACCTGTTTACTCTTACGATTTTGGCGTAAAATGTACGATTTTGAGGTGTATACATTATGTACACTGTATGTTTATTTTTTACCATTTAGATAATGTATTGAATGATTTTGTGATGATATCGTTCGATTTTAAAAGTTTGAGGGTAAACAGGTCTGGTATATTGGGATTTGCATCGTGCTTCATTAATCTATAAATAGATAGATTAGATATAGATATAGATATGAAGTCTATTTGTAACCTATGTGTCTTATTAATCAACAGAGCTTTATATGTTTGAACACGTTACCAAACAAGAAACTAACAAAACAATTTAAAGAAATTTTCGTTTTTATTTTTTATTTTTTTTTTTTGCAACTAGCCTCATTACGTGTTGGGTCAAATTATTTTAATAATATTATGTCAATCCTGAGATCATAGATATCTTTAAAAGCTCACAGAATGGCTTAGCCAAAAGGAATGTACTTCATCTTTGCTTCTGAATCTTACTTTCACAGCGCAATTTTAAATTATGTTTTTGGTTATTCTTAAAGATATAAACTATGTTTGGTTTGGGGGGGGGGGGGAGGGGCTTGGGTTCGGGTGTTGTGGTAAAAATTGATGGAACTGGTCCCTAATGCCTCGTACTTGGCTCAGTAATTCATCAAAAAATGAACGGTTATAACGTCATGAGCGTGGGGTCCTACTATTTATGTGGAGATGGTAAAATCTACACCGAAATAACTGGTGTTTGTAGTCCTCCTGAGACCCACTTTACAATAAGAACTGAAACCTGCTAGACCAGCGCTTCTCAAAATCTGAAACGCCGAGGGCTCGTTCTGCGCGTCCACTGATTTATTCAACACATGAACGTATCTTGGCGCAGAGGCAGTGCCGTCTTAAGGCATGGGCACACTGGTCATTTTCACAGGGCCTCATACTTCTAGTGGACCTTACACTTCTAGGGGGCCTCACACTTCTAAGGGGCCTCACACTTCTAGTGGACCTTACACTTCTAAAGGACCTCACGCGTCTAGTTTTTTTATTTTCACATAATTTGTTTTGTTTTTTTTTAAATTTTGTATCGGTTTTATAAATATGTTCGTTTGATAGAATCAATATAAAAGAAAATCCTGGGCTTCTGTGTGTGTAAAAAAGTGTTTGGGTGGAGGGATAAATCAAAGAGTTTTGCACTACAATAGGTGCCACATATTCATCAATTAATAATTTCTCTGAATAAAGTTATAATAGTTTGAAATTCCAAAGAAAACTTTCGATTTACTAAAATTTTGCGACACTTATTTATAGTGCTTCCTTGTGTATCTAATATCTTGACATAATAATGCCGTTTATATACAATTGATTTTTTTTATTCGCCAGTTTTAAATAGTTATAGAAAATATATAGATCTTTTCAAATAAACATTATTTGTTCTCTTTATTGATTCTGGTCAAATTGGAATGGTTCTACTTTTAAATAAATGCAAACAGGTCATTATTATATTTATAATTTTGTTTCAGTTTCGTTCAAAATTTGTGTGTATGTCTGCGTGTGTGTCTCGAACCACGACTTGTTGGATAGGATTTAAAAAAAAAAATCATTTATTAATGAAGTAGTTATAACTTTTTATTAAAAAAAAAGTTGTATAAAATGACCCAACAATGTGTCTATTTCTGCTTCAGCCCCATCACAGTAACATTGCCGCCACCTTTTAGTAAAAGAGAACTGGATATTAGTAATTAAAATGATTTTATTGAGCAGGCAATAGTATGATTTACTTTTAGTTTGGTATATATATATATATATATAAACGTATAGTTGGATTATATTATAGAGTCCAGCGGCGAAACTAAGATAGGGCTAAAAGCATCAGGGGACGCAACAAACGGAATGAAATTATGTTTATGTAAGGCGGGAGCGCAGGAGTATCAGCTGGCCGTCAACATAATAATGCCTAATTTAGGCACTGACAGTTGCCCCGCGTGCGCCCCCACCTGAAATTGTCTGAAAGAAACGCTGGTCATAATTTATGGACCACTCTGAGCTCCAAAATCATTCCCTGATATTACCGGTACTGTATAAGGTTAGTGAGGAATAGTAGGCCTGAATGCATTACTTTGCTTAGACCCCCCCCCCCAATCCCCCACTGGTTACTGTTAAGATGGATTTACAAGGAAATGCAAGCTATTTCAGAATTACTCAAGAGGCGTCCAACAGACGCACAACTTTTGAACCGCTCTGTTGGACAATTTGATCGGTTGCCAGTTAAATTTGCTGCCCGCAACAAATGGAGATAGGAAAGCTTCTTGCAATATTTCAGGCTTTCGTCACGTGCCTGTGTCGCAACAGTCAATCCATTAGGAGAAATGAGCTTCAGATGTTGAGCGAGGTGGACGTTTGTTGAGTAATTCATTTCTGAAATGTGTAAATAGAGTGTGCTCTTTTGTGAGTCCAACTTACCCAGAACGTACGCTATAACATTAAAGGGCATGTCGTGAAAACAAAGTGCGTTGTCCTTAGACATCTTAAAATAATTAAATCAGATATCAAATAGACATAATCACCAACTTATAGATTAACGCATTGATTAAAACGGAGAAGTTTAAAGGTTTTTAAAAATATATTTTGTTAGGCTAAATTAAATTTGTGTTTTTGTTTTGTCGGGGATTGTGGGTGCTCTTTAGGGGGCGTGGGGGGTTGGTGGTGGTAGAACAGATAAACATGTGGAGAATATTTTTCACAAAGTAATATGTGAATAATAGTCCATGCTCCCAAGTACATTTTGTTTACACGCAGTTACTTGTTGACTATTGCAGAATCCATCGGTATCAGGCGGGTATGAACGAGGCCGTCATTGGGCTGTCGATCACTTGCCTCTCTTCCCTTGGGAGTACTTTCACAATGTCTCCGCTATAAATATATGCTCAACATTGGAATTAGAGAAACGCGATGGAATAGAATACACCCATAAATAAGGGAGTTTACAAGACGCATTACTGAAAGTGAGCTGACAGCATGTATATGGCGTTTGATGTGCTTGAAATTGAACTTCTCAAACTGTCAATTTTGCTTAAGATTACTGTGCAAAGATAGATTTTTTAAAATAATATATATTTAAAAAACTTATAGAAGCAATTTACCATCCCCCCCCCCCCCCCAACCAAAAAAATTGACCCTTTCATTTCGCCCAAAGCTCTGCGGTATCCCCTGCCCTATTTCATGCCCTATCCCCTGGACTATTCCATGCCCTATCCCCTGCCCTATTCCATGACCTATCCCCTGCCCTATTCCATGACCTATTCCATGACCTATTCCATGACCTATTCCATGACCTATTCCCTGCCCTATTCCCTGCCCTATTCCCTGCCCTATTCCATGACCTATCCCCTGCCCTATTCCATGACCTATCCCTTACCCTATTCCATGCCCTATCCCCTACCCTATTCCATGACCTATCCCCTGCCCTATTCCATGCCCTATCCCCTGCCCTATTCCAATGCCCTATCCCCTGCCCTATTTCATGCCCTATCCCCTGCCCTATCCCCTGCCCTATTTCAGCCCCTATTCCATGCCCTATCCCCTGCCCTATTCCATTAATTATCCCCTGGACTATTCCATGCCCTATCCCCTGCCCTATTCCATGACCTATCCCCTGCCCTATTCCATGACCTATTCCATGACCTATTCCCTGCCCTATTCCATGCCCTATTCCCTGCCCTATTCCATGACCTATCCCCTGCCCTATTCCATGACCTATCCCTTACCCTATTCCATGCCCTATCCCCTGCCCTATTCCATGCCCTATCCCCTGCCCTATTTCAGCCCCTATTCCATGCCCTATCCCCTGCCCTATTCCATTACTTATCCCTTGCCCTATTCCATGACCTATCCCTTGCCCTATTCCTTGCCCTATCCACTGCCCTATTTCATGACCTATCCCCTGCCCTATTCCATGACCTATCCCCTGCCCTAGTCCGTGACCTATCCCCTGCCCTATTATATGACCTATCCCCTGCCCTAATCCATGACCTATCCCCTGCCCTATTCCATGCCCTATCCCCTGCCCTAGTCCATGACCTACCCCCTGCCCTATTATATGACCTATCCCCCGCCCTAATCCATGACCTATCCCCTGCCCTATTCCATGCCCTATCCCCTGCCATATTCCATGACCTATCCCCTGCCCCAAATCTCTGCCCCATTACCTGTCCCAAAAACTACCCTATTCCCTGCCCAAAGCCCTGCTCTATTCCCTGTCCCCGCTAGTTACCCAAATGTCCAAATCGAAGTGGAAAAATACCGAATCCACCACTGCCCTCAACCTCTATCTGCATAGTTGTTTTTTTCTACTTGTCTCATTTTTTAAAATCTTGTAGAGATGTACCACAGCCAAGCATATTTTAATACAAATTCGCAACTTGTTTGTGTAAACCCTTATTCCAGTCAGATGGCCATCGCTTCGCCAATCGGAACACATGGTTTCGTGTTAGGATGAACTCCATTATTAATGGAGGTTTTTTAACGTGTTTTCATAGCCACTTGCGTAAAGATGACAGATTGCTTCACCACGAAGGCCAGTGCCCAAGTAAAGACTACTTCGTCTCCCAATAATATTATGTCTCTTCGCGAGCACTGCTCACAGGGGCGTCCCCCCATTCAATCAGGGGTAAGTGCTGTACCATTTTGGTGGTCAGCAATTCTGCTAGATGATTAGAATATAAGCAATTCTAGTGGAGTTTTTTAAATTGTTTTGACACTTCTCTTAATACATTTTAACGTTTTAAAAAAATTAATTTAAGAAGCCCCAATTAATCATCTCTTTTTAATTTAATGTATTAAAGATTTCCAAGCCAGTTTGATACGTAAATTAATTTTTAAAAATAAACTGAACTTGCCATTGAAAGATTTTATTTATCATGAAGTCTTGTTACCAAAAAAGTAGGAAAATAAATAAGGCTTAGCCTATCATACTTCAAATGTCATAAGTATATCCAAATACCGTATTTTCTGGCGTATACGGGTAAGAAGTGAATACGTAAGAAATTTTGTGACGTGGTAATTTGTAAATACAACATAGAAGAAACAAGAAAACGCATTTTAAAAGAAAATAAAAATCAAATCTATCAAAACATGAAATTATATAACATTCTAATGCACGTGTTTGGGAGAAAAGAGACACACACAAAAAAAACAAAAAAAACGCCAAAGAAATTCAAAGGAATGAGAGTTTCCAGCAAATAAGATAATTGAACAGCTGAGTGTTTGTATTTGATTACAGTTCTTCTAAAATAATATGTAGGCAGTTAAATTTCATACTTTCCACAGTGACCAAATTTACAGTATTTTATATATTGTGACACCCAAGTATAAAAAGAAGTCTGCTTTTTAAGAGTTCTCATGGTATAAGATTTCATTGGGGCTTAGCCGAGGGCAAAACTTACAGTCCGGGTGTTAAAAATATGAGTATTCTTCTTATCTTTCTATACTATGCGTCATCCCATGGGTAGAATTGAAAAGTGTATGTCTAGAAACAGTTGCGACCACGATAGAATCAAAGTTAAGGAATTCACAAGACTAATAGCTTAATAATTTAATCCTAACCCAGCGGTTCTAAGCCTTTTTAGTGCGGTTACCATTTTTAAAAATGTTTTCCAAGTTGTAAGGACCCACTACCAGAATTGTACCTTGCAATTGAGAAACAGGTGTTCGGGGAGAAAAAAAAAGGGGGGTCGGGGGGCTCACAGAGCTTTTTATTTTAGATAAATGCTTTTTGTCTGTAATTTTGAGTGGTGGTGGAGGGCAGCGGAAATAAGGGCTTAGAAGGGTGTAGGGTTCTGTAAAGGGGGCTCTTTAAGTCAAGTCAATGAAGATTTTTTAATAAATTCAAGCGCGTGATTACATTTTTGTGTGTACAACTTTTAAGTTTAAGACAAAGTTTGAAAGAAAGAAGAAAAAATACAACAAACATAAATCATATACAATGTAATTATTATTATTTTGTTTAATGAAAAGAACTCGCCTTCATTCTTTTTTTAATTAGATACTGATATCTACCGGATGAATACTAATTTTTTGTATCTATATTTTATGTAGCTGTAGCTTAGTCAGAGTGTAGTAACAATAAGAAAGTAGTCCGAACATTGTAAATAATATTTAAATTTTAAACTTGCTTCATTTATTACATGACTGTTACATTTCATCATTATTATTGAATTCTCTTACATAACTTAGAAATGATCCACACACACACACACAAACATACAAACACACACGTATATAATATTTATATATATATATATATACACACACACACACACAAATTAAAATCTTGCAATTATATAACGACTCGTGCATGTTTAGGAAATGAGCAAACATCTCTTCTGGTTAGGTAAGCAGCCGGCCTATACATAGGGATTACATCAGAACCACACATAAAAACAATTCTAGAAATTGTTTCAACTTATAGCATTCCTTAGTAGAAATATAACTTATTTGAACGTAAACATACTTTTCCCATCAAGGAAAAAGAGAGGGTGGGTAATAAGGAGTTGCACAGCACATCTAAGTGGTGGCGTCAATAGTAAAACAAAACAAATGGGAGACAAGTGTTAGTGGCTACAATAGGTCTACATGCATGCAATAACATTGCCTCTTGGACGTTTTAATCCTTAGCCCTTCAAAGTGGTCTCTCATCCCGTTCAAAGTTCCAATTGGGGTGGACCAGGATTTTTCCACGAAAAACATGAGGCTTTTCGCCATAAAATACCACCCCTCAATGCAATTTAAAAAATGTACTGCCCAGACCTCCCCCACCACATCTCCATTCCTATGCCTCTGATTCCAGTGCCCCTCTTTTACTTTACGATGCACACGCGAACAACGAAAAATAATACGCATCAGACGCATTATAGAAAATAAAAACATAACTTTCTAAAAAATATTTTAACACACGGACCCGGTTCGTTTTTAACAGGGTCTGGATATGCGCCGGGTGTGCTAATATTCGGCATTTTCGGTATCTATTTAGCACCCGGTTCAGTTGTATATTTAAACCTTTTCCTTTATGCATAAATGCTCAATATATAAAAATTGTTGGCATCCCCAGTCGCTGTTAACATTACACGATTTATTGGGAAGTTTCGAAATCATTTAAAAACACGGCTCTTTGATAAATTCATGCAAAACTCATCAAGCGTAGTCATAACATCTACGTATTAGAAATCAAGTGTAGGATTCGATCAACTGGGTATCTTGATAGGAAGTGAAGTTTCGTTTATTCATCCATAAATATCATAAAAGCTTATTTATAGACAAATGGATGACTTTCGAGATTCTTGAATCATACTTTTTTTAATACATGTTTTTATAATTCGTCGCGGTCCATTTTCTCTCTATTTTTTTCTAGCGATGTTTTCTAGGGCTTTTAAAATATGAAATAGTTTCGTTACTGTCTGAGCGAGGCTTAGTGTCTTATGATAACGAGGCTTAGTGTCTTATGATAACGAGGCTTGGTGTCTTATGATAACGAGGCTTGGTGTCTTATGATAACGAGGCTTGGTGTCTTATGATAACGAGGCTTGGTGTCTTATGATAACGAGGCTTGGTGTCTTATGATGACGAGGCTTGATGTCGCGACCTAAAGGGGGAGAACCGCTGGATGAGAGGGTGCTGGGTGGCCGAGTGTTTTAAACTGAGTCAATCCCCAGTGTTCTAAACACGCAATAAAACACCACCAGCTCCCTTGGTAGACTCATCTAAGAGAACGCAAACTCTAAAAATTAAACCCGGAAAAGGAGTTCCTTTGACGGTATGACATTAGACGCAATGAAAAGTCCAACAACTCCTGCGACGTGGAAAGTAGAAAGGGCCCCGTCAAACACGCACGAACACACGGTGACACACGAACACATACGAACACACACGAACACACATGCACACATACGAACACACACGATGACACACGAACACACACGATGACATACGAACACACACAATATTGGTCATCTACTGCATCGTTGAACAAATAGACAAGGACGAGAGAGTGAAGTTGACGAATTGAGCAACTCACCCTCACTTAAAAAAACGCAGCTCAGCTCAACTCAAGCATTGGTCATCTTCGAATGCGAAGGACGAACAATAACAAGTGATTTCCATTGCAGCACTGGCTTGATCTCCCCTAAAAATGTTGACCTCTTAGACACAATAAACATTTGAAAATGTGAAATCCAAGTGTTAAAAAAAAAATGCAAAGTGCAATAAAGTTTTTGGCGATTTTGAGGAAAGTATTTTTAGACTGGGTGGATTTGAAAAGTAAGTTGTGAAAGCATTTTGTACTTTTTAGTTGATTAAAATATCAGATCTTATTCATTTTCTTTTTTTTTGCTTAATTTTGGGTTGAAATTTATCAGCAAAGGTAGCATTTAAATATTTCTAAGCATGAGATCAGTGGATTGTACGAATAGGTCAACATTGTCTTGGGGGAAGATTTGTAGACTAGTTTTGACCTACGGGTATGTCTTTTGTTCCCCTCTCCTAGAATATGGGGCAAGACCTTTTAGACTAGACGGAACATACGTTTTATTGATGTTGTGTGTACTGTCGAGATGATGAAGTAGTTTTTGTACTGTCCAGGTGGTGAAGTAGTGTTTGTACTGTCCAGATGATGAAGTAGTGTTTGTACTGTCCAGGTGATGAAGTAGTGTTTGTACTGTCCAGGTGATGAAGTAGTGTATGTACTGTCCAGAAGATGAAGTAGTGTTTGTACTGTCCAGAAGATGAAGTAGTGTTTGTACTGTCCAGATGATGAAGTAGTGTTTGTACTGTTCAGAGGATGAAGTAGTGTTTGTACTGTCCAGAAGATGAAGTAGTGTATGTACTGTCCAGAAGATGAAGTAGTGTTTGTACTGTCCAGGGGATGAAGTAGTGTTTGTACTGTCCAGATGATGCAGCGGTGTTTGCCTAGATCAGTATTCACCAAACTATTTTCACGGCGGGCCGGATAACGGGAAAAACGGACTTGTGCGGGCTGGATAATCATTCTGTACAATACTTGCAATCCAGAACGAAAGCTCTGGGGAAAAAAGATGAACGTTTATGTTTAGTATTCCATGTTAATCATGGGTGAGTGACGTGCAATGCAAAAAGGCAAAGACAACAAACACATTTATTTACTAAAAAGGTTATCAAAGAAGGCGACGTTAGCAAAAAGATTAGTTAAATCAGACGTAGTGCGCACATTTTCGAATCTCACAAACTAAGCAGCAGAAAAGGTTAGTGAGATGTATGAAACTGACGTATGGCTTTCAAGATATCAACAATGTTTGGTTTGGAATTGCTCCATTCAATCAAAAGAATTGTTTTCAGACATAAGATGTTCCATGCAAACGGATGCCAACTCTTCCGTTATCTGAAAGTCCAAATAGATACAAAAAAACACAAGAAGTTGTGAGAGATCAGTAGATTCATCCGGTTCCAGAGAATACCACATCAAGTTCCTAGCTTTCTCGCGTATCTGTACAACTATGTTCTCTCAAAATTATTCTTTTCTCCGCACAACTGAACTTGCCGAATGGCTGTTGGTTCCAACAAGGACGACTATGATTTTTAATGTTGAAGTATGTTTCCAGCATTCCACTTTCTTTCAACCATTTATTAACCCAGCTAGTGGTAGTTATCAGACTATAATATGTTAGCGGGAATATGCATAATGGAAATGGATTTTTATTTCATCCTCAGGTTACTTGGTAGGTTTTTTTTAATGATGTCATCATTTGTTAATTAATTCTTATTTAAATACATTTTGTTTTATGCTGATCTGAGTGCGAGTTTGAACCACGTTGAATTTCACCAGTAAATTTACTTTTACCAGTGATAGACTGTGATGATGTGACCTGTACGTCCACTCAATTTAAAATAATATCAGTAGCAAATACACGTCTGCAAAACAAAACCGCAGATTCCAATATAAACGTCGGTTATCAACAGCTTAAACTCGATCCCACTAGGCTCTTCGATGCGAGTAGTCATTGTACTCATTTTACATATTGTATATTTATTTATCTACTACTAAGATACCGTATTGTATGATTTTAGGAGTTCGAAGGTAAACAGGTCTGCAATAAACAAGAACATCTAGATACAATACGGCGCATAGCAGCCAGGAGGTCTCCTAGTATTCTATACATAGCAGCCAGGAGGTCTCCTAGTATTCTAAACATAGCAGCCAGGAGGTCTCCTAGTATTCTAAACATAGCAGCCAGGAGGTCTCCTAGTATTCTAAACATAGCAGCCAGGAGGTCTCCTAGTATTCTAAACATAGCAGCCAGGAGGTCTCCTAGTATTCTAAACATAGCAGCCAGGAGGTCTCCTAGTATTCTAAACATAGCAGCCAGGAGGTCTCCTAGTATTCTAAACATAATATTGAAATTTAAATTGTGTCACAACGTCTCGTGTTCCATACGTTTTATCAAGCAAGTTCAAGTTTCGTCGGCGGGCCGGATGAACTGGCCTAGCAGGCCGGATCCGGCCCGCGGGCCGTACTTTGGTGACCCCTGGCCTAGATGATAAAGAGCAAATAAGCTGATGCCAAAGACATATTTAATTCTAAATTATTTCAATAATAGATCAGCAATAGGGGAACAGTCAAAATCCCACCAATCAACGAGGTCCTCACTAAGGCACTTGTCAATGGTTTTATAACTGTCAAAGTAATGTTAGAGTTATACTTTTCATGCCCTTCCCCCCCCCCAACTCAATTATGTTTACAAATCGCATTTCATTACAACACGCATGACTGCGCAAAAAGGAACTGAGTCCAACATTACTATGTACCAACACTGAGTCCAACATTACTCCGTACCAACACTGAGTCCAACATTACTATGTACCAACACTGAGTCCAACATTACTATGTACCAACACTGAGTCCAACATTACTATGTACCAACACTGAGTCCAACATTACTATGTACCAACACTGAGTCCAACATTACTCCGTACCAACACTGAGTCCAACATTACTATGTACCAACACTGGGTCCAACATTACTATGTACCAACATTGAGTCAAACATTACTATGTACCAACACTGAGTCCAACATTACTATGTACCAACACTGAGTCCAACATTACTATGTACCAACACTGAGTCCAACATTACTCCGTACCAACACTGCCCCGAAACATATCTTCCTCCCCCCCCCCCCCGCCCCCACCTTGTTCCCCCACTCAACCCTTATCCGCCATTAACCATTTCCTAATGTCTTCTGGTACCAAATGCTTCTGACGCCACAGCAGTGTCCGCCCGTCCCTCCTCTCAACTCCCCACCTTTGTACTACTCTATCGATCACTCGACCCAACCTCCCAAAAATAAGCGACGGTTTCTGTGAAACTTGAGTGCTCGACCATCGCATAACAATATTTATTCCGATCTCAATTTTTCTTCTTCCTCTGACGATGTTTAAAAACGAATGTCAGTGGCGGTACGGGTCTCGGGCGTTCGCTGTCACTTTTCTAATCAAACGTCTGCTTAAGCTGCGTCAATGAGTGAGTTTCTTTTGTGACGTGACAATAGTCCTCAAGTGGTTTTTTTCTTGAGGTTCTCATCTCTCTGAGGTAATCTGCGTGACATCCAGTGTACGTTCGTCTGCTCTTCATTAATGTGTTGACTTTATGCTTCAGTGTTGTGTTCTCTCATTCATGTTCGTATTTATGCTACAGTGTTGTCTGCTCTCACTCATTTACTACATGTTATGCTACAGTGTTGTGTTCTCTCACTCATTTACTACATGTTATGCTACAGTGTTGTGTTCTCTCACTCATTTACTACATGTTATGCTACAGTGTTGTGTTCTCTCACTCATTTACTACATTGTCATGCTATGCTACAGTGTTGTGTTCGCTCACTCATTTACTACATGTTATGCTACAGTGTTGTGTTCGCTCACTCATTTACTACATGTTATGCTACAGTGTTGTGTTCGCTCACTCATTTACTACATGCTATGCTACAGTGTTGTGTTCTCTCACTCATTTACTACATTGTCATGCTATGCTACAGTGTTGTGTTCTCTCACTCATTTACTACATGTTATGCTACAGTGTTGTGTTCTCTCACTCATTTACTACATTGTCATGCTATGCTACAGTGTTGTGTTCGCTCACTCATTTACTACATGTTATGCTACAGTGTTGTGTTCGCTCACTCATTTACTACATGCTATGCTACAGTGTTGTGTTCGCTCACTCATTTACTACATTGTCATGCTATGCTACAGTGTTGTGTTCGCTCACTCATTTACTACATGTTATTCTACATTGTTGTGTTCTCTCAATTTATTTCTTTATGGTCTATGATCATCGTTGTGCCATTACAAACGTGCCTCTTTTAACCTCCTGTTTCTTCTAATTAGTGATGTTTCTGGCTTTTTTTCTCTCCGGCCTTCAATACTGTAGAATTTTTCATTTTGCATTATCAATTCAGTTCTCTCATTCTAAGGTTTTAAAAATGATCCTTTCTATTTCATTCTATCTCTTCCCCCTCTATCTCTCTCTATCTCCCTCTCTCTCTCTCTTTCTATCCATATATCTCTCTCTCCCTCACTCTCCCTTTCTATCTATATCTCTCTCTCCCTCTCTTTCTATCCATATCTCTCTCTCCCACTCTCTCTCTTTCTATCCATATCTCTCTCTCTCTCTCTCCCTCTCTCTCTCTTTCTATCCATATTTCTCTCTTTCCCTCTCTCTCTCTCTTTCTATCCATATCTCTCTCTCTCCCTCTCTCTCTTTCTATCCATATCTCTCTCCCTCTCTCTCTATCCATATCTCTCTCCTTCTCTCTCTCTTTCTATCCATATCTCTCTCTCCCTCTCTCTCTCTTTCTATCCATATCTCTCTCTCTCCCTCTCTCTCTCTTTCTATCCATATCTCTCTCCCTCTCTCTCTCTTTCTATTCATTATCTCCCTCTCTCTCTCTTTCTATCCCTATCTCTCTCTCTCCCTCTCTCTCTCTTTCTATCCATATCTCTCTCTCTCGTTCTCTCGCAATCTCTCTAAATAAACACTGCGTTTTTCCATTTCACCCTTTTTTTTTCTCAATGTTCTGTGCCGCTGTTACCTGGCGTGATGTGGTCTCTTTAAAGTGATATGCACAAAGTTTCCTGGCATTTTACCACTAGGCCTACTTACGTCAACGTTCGGTACATGCTTACTTCCAACAGGACACAGTTTTATACCTTGAGAAAGTTTGTGTTCACTAATGAAACGAAATGTACGCAAATATTTAGCGTCATAATTGTTTTTATTCTGCGAAGAGTGACCTTTCTTTATATGTTTGAGTCTTTGTGTCTCAAATAAAGACTAAGATGTCTCCACGGGTATTTGTTAGGTATAAGAATAGTGACTTCCAGACATTTGTGTTCGCGCACTGCAACTTACTGAAGCAAACGTGCTGCTCGCGCATCTTGGCAATAAAGACTTTCATTTATTTAAACTTTTACATAAAAACAATGTCAATTCAATTGTTGCTTGTTATCACACTCTACTTCTCCACAAGTTCCCTTTTTTCAATTGTTGTATGTTTTCCTAGCAACTTTTCTCTACAACCATTGCTTGCTATCCCGAACACCTTCTCTAAAAAACCATTTCAATTGTTGCTTGCTGTCCCACTCTACTTCTCCTTAAGATCATTTTTTTCAATTGTTGCATGTTTTGCCAGTAACTTTTCTCTATAACCATTGCTTACTATCTCGAACAACTTCTCACTACGTCCATTTTAATTTTGCTTGCTATCCCAGCAACTTTTCTCTACAACCATTGCTTGCTATCCGAAACAACTTCTCCCTACCCCCATGATGTAAACTGAACTCATTGTATTTAAAACAATTTGACCTGGAACTCACACGTCATTTTGTCTAATTGTCAGGTACAATACCATTACAAATTCCCTATATTTGCAGCGAGATCAAATGGGTCAGAAGGCGCAGAATACCCTGTCTGCTGTCACTTTGCTTGTACTAGTCTTCAGCGCAGGAGTTCACTTCCAAGAGGGCCGCCCAAGAATTTGTTCCCGGATGGAGGCCCTCAAACATGAGACCAGCGAGTCACAAAATAGTACCAACCCCAAGGGTAGACAAGCCACCGAGCAAACAAGACTGATATTGGAGTGTCATGACCCGAATTCCCTTGTAATGGTGGAGACAGAAAGAGTTGGAAAAAGCTTCCAAGGTGAGATCTTGGAGTGCCTTTAGTTTGCTTGGTGTAGTTATAAGGTATAGTTATTTGGATAACTTTTTTTTTTCTTGTTGCTTGGTCTCATGTGGAAAAAAATGTATACCACTCCATCTCTGATCAAAAAACATTTGAGATCTTCTCAAAGCTAACACAACTCTAAAGAGTAAGTTTGCTTTTGAATTATTATGAACTGGTGTAAACCCCGTCTTAAGGAGTTGTAAGACTATTTCTCAGATTTGCTGAATTCCATGATAAATAACATTTAGCATACATATAATCTGGACCTAACGCACTTTCCTCCATTTTTAAATGCAACTATATTAATAATGTGTATAATATACTGTCAAGACCAATTTATTGCCATATCCTTTAGAGACACACAATATATTATTATTTTTTTTACAAATGGTCATTTAAAAAAATAGCATATGTCAGCGTCCTTCCTGACACCTTGTAAGTATTTTGACGATGAGTTCTACCTCATAAAATGAGATAAGCATATCAAATAAAAATTTTGTTGACTGAGTTAGACTTCTTAAGACAAGACTTTCAAATAAACGTGCCATCCTTGGCCGCTGAACTTCAAAACATGGTGACAGAAGTCAAATAAAAACAAGAAACAACATTACACACATTTTAAGTCGGGCAACTAAACCTTTTATTTACAATGTCCGCCCACTCTCTCGTTCCTTTGTTTGACTCTGGACAACTAAACCTTTTATTTACAATGTCCGCCCAAAATGTCCACCCACAATGTCCACCCACAATGTCCGCCCACAATGTCCGCCCACAATGTCCGCCCACACTCTCTTTCCTTTGGTTAACTCGGCGATGAAACCCTACCTTCAATTATTTCAACTGGACTACAGTAAACCTACACTATATCCTCGGAAACCAGATCAATTGTTTTGCTTAAAAAGCATCAATAATTTTTCATTATAGACAATTCCTTTTGACCCATGTTTTAGATGAGAAGTAGATAAATTTGTTCGTCATTTACGTCCCGCTGTCCAGGTAAAGTGGTAAAATTGTGACCCACTTCAGTCTCTGCCCAAATTGTGGAGCCCAATTAAAGAGACGAGTATTTTTATAGCTTCAGTCACGTAGTAGCCGAAAACCGAAAAGTCAATCCATCATTTATTGTATTTTACTGTAGCTGTAGCTCTGACTGAGACTTGTCAATAAAAACGGTTAACCTTGACCCAGGGGTCAGTTATTTCTGGGAAACTATTTACGGAGTATGTGCCGGCATAATATATTGAAATTAGTTCATAAAGGAAAAGGGTTTCAGTGGAAGTTCTAAGATAGTAAATCAACATGATGAGCATACTTTGGAGAGCGAGAGAGATGGTGGCTGGGGGTACAAGATGAGCCGTCTCGTGTAGTGCTCAACGTCAGCAAATATTGTGTAAACACATCCATCGCCAACATTGAGTCTCCGGCATAAAAGATCCAGTCGGTCAATTCTGGCGAGTAAATATGTTCGCGTGACTTTCGCCCGATCTGTTGACTATTATTGACGAAGTGTTCGGTGAAGTCAGTGGCGAAATGGTATGTGCACATTGACTTTCGTGATAGCTAGGGTAGATACAACAACCGATGTTGGTTGTCATGACAACAAGGGTAGATACAACAACCGATGTTGGTTATCATGATAACAAGGGTAGATACAACAACCTATGTTGGTTATATTGATAACAAGGGTAGATACAGCAACCGATGTTAGTTATATTGATAACATGGGTAGATACAACAACCGATGTTGGTTATCATGACAACAAGGGTAGATACAACAACCGATGTTGGTTATCATGATAACAAGGGTATATACAGCAACCGATATTGGTTATATTGATAACATGGGTAGATGGGGGGGTTGTGGGGGGTGGGGGTGGGGGGGTTGTGGGGGGGTGGGGGTGGGGTGGGGGGGGAGTCAAAGGGTTGACTGAACGTTGCCATTTCTAGTGAGTTCATATTGTGAAAACACAAAGCAACAGCATGACGATAGAAACATTGCGGTGACTAATGGCAACTGAAAGTAGTTATAAACCATGCTGTCAACATATGTGTATTTTGCCGTTAACTTTATTAGAGACATTTGTATGTTGCCGTTAACTTTATTAGAGACATTTGTATGTTGCCGTTAACTTTATTAGAGACATTTGTATGTTGCCGTTAACTTTATTAGAGACATAAATTGGTTTTTGTATGGACTGTAAGAATTTTAGGATATTATAGAATTGTCTCAGATATGTATGTACTCACTTTGAAACACACACCCCCCCCCCCTTTTCCAAACCGCACCCGTACGAAATGTCTACTATGCAAACCCCCCTCCCTCCCTCCCTCCTCAGTGCGTGGGTAATATACGGATGGCCCTTAGTGTTAGGAGAAGGGAACCGCTATGTATAAGGTCTAACTTTGAAGAAAAGGCTTACATGAAATAGTGTTCTTATGGAGAGCAGGCAGAAAATAAATATCGATCGAGGGTTTTAATCTTGGGTCCACAGGACTCGGGGGATTAGCTTTAGAGGGATTCTCTATAAGTCGTACTAAGTTTAATAACAATTTTTGTTGTTCAAAACCAATATTTATAGGGTTCCAAAGACAATGATGCCCTGTTTTAAGCACCACTCGCTAATTTGAAACCATTTCTACTCAAGAGGTTTGTGTAAAGTTTGTTATTCCACGAGATTTTAAGCGCGTGTTTAGAGCAGGTCGTGAACTCAAAATTGTTTTATGGAATATGGAAATATGCGAAACAATAGTTGTAAAACATGATAAAAAGGACGCAACAAAAAAAAACAGAAAAAAGAACGTGTCGGCAAGAAACCTTCTTCAGCGAACAAACATCGGTAAAAGAAGATAAAAATCAAATAAACATTCAGCTGCAATGTAGCATCCGAGACGACAGCAAAATGAATGTGATAGAGCATGGAGTTCGAAAAGACCAGCCATTAATTTACTTCAACGTTCGTATATGACTGTATTTAAAAGATGCATGCTAATCGAAGATTAAACGCAATGTATGTGTGCAAGTACAAAGATGTGAATCAAACTATAGTCTGTAACCTGGCACTAACACTAATTTATTCTTTATATGTAAATTAGGGCTTTTAATCCAAGTTTTTACGACTATTGTGAGACTATTTCTATATCACCCCAAACCCTTTTTAAATCCTTTATATTAACTTCGCTTTTGTTCGTGGGTGGCTGGGTGGCGACTAATCGACCCACTTCCCGTCAACCTATCGAGCTGAAACTTGGTACAAAGACTCGTTGCCGATGATAGCACATTCTATTAAATGTTTAGCCCCAACCACCAAAAATCAGTTTTTCCTGTTTTCAATGGGAATGTAAAATAAAAGTCCTGATAACTACGCTAAATGAGATTCTTTTTAAAAAAAATATCACCAGCAGGGTTTCTTTCAGCCATGAGGGGCACTGCCCCGGGGAAAGTCTAGTGCCCCCCTACCCGGAGCAAAATGGGGACAAGAATATAACGATTATATTTTTTTTTATTAAAAACGACTACATGGTCTTTCCAATGCCTCTCTCCCTATTTGCACGAATTTTATTATTATTATTATTATTATTATTACTATTATTATTATTATTATTATGGGAATCTACCAGAAAGCTAAAAAACAATAAAAAATTTAAAGGTTTTTTTTTTGTGAACAAGCATTTCTATTGTTATTTCTATTAAAAAAATTGCTGGTACCAGTTTTAGAAAAAATTCTTATTTCTAATTTCAATTTTTAAAAAATTCTGTGGATTTGGTAAAAACAAACGTGTTTTAAGTATATATAAGAGGCAATATGTAATTTATCTGAAAAATGTTATAGTATTTTGAAATTACAAATAAATATTTCAATCAACTGAATATTGGGAAAAGCCATAATACTATTTTTAGGAATATAAATTTTTTTTTTGCATAACACAAGCAGGTCAAGCACTTTTCAGTTCTGCCCCCCCCCTCCTTTTTTGCACCCTGCATTGAAAGATGATAATTAAGAAAATATCCTCATCACATCTTTAACCCCCTAAAATATCCGAGGCAACCAGCATCGCAAGGGTTGCTGGGTGCACACCATGGTTCTAAGGTAAAGTGACACCCACATTTTTAAACTATGATCTCTTCCGTTGCTTTCCAATTAGGTGTAGAATGTTGCAAAACTAAATTCATATATTTTTAAATGCATTCTTGTAATTTTGATTCATCAAAAAAAAAATTGGACTATAAAGATTTAATAATAATAATAAGAATAAAGTTCATTTGAAAAATCACGCTTCATCCCCAAAGGCTCGAAGCGCGGTACAAAAACAAAGCTGGGAGATAATAACTAGCTGGAAAAGATGGTAGACAACATCATTTAATAGGATAGTGGTCAGTAAACCACGGCTCGCGAGCCGCGTCCCACAAATGGGTTTTGACTCCGAAAACATTATTCTTGACAATTTCTTGAAAAGAAATATGGCTCTCAAATTTTTTTTAATCGTCCTGCTGCTGATTTTTGGCTCTTTTGACCAATGAGTTTTCCGACCACTGTAACAGGCGATAATAAGCTAGAGCAAAAGCTTACCCTCAAGAGTGACACAGCTAGAATGAATATAGTTTACATCACACTGGTGCGGAGTTAAAGATGTCTTTAATCATTATTATGGCTAATTTTGGCACTCCCCAACTGAAAGTTTGAAATGCAACCTCAAAATTGTCTGAAAGAAACAACAAATTCAAGTATGCGCAAAAATGCATCCCTGCATTTTGTATTTTTCCGACTATCCTTAGCACCCTGAATTTCTGCACCCCTTCACTCACGCTGATGAATGGTACAGTGTGGGGTTGATTATAAGCTTGTGCCAAATGATTACTCCAGGACACGCCACAAACGGAGTGAATTCAGTTTATGTATGACACTAGACGCCATAATGCCTCCAACAAAACCTTAAAATGTCCTTCTGCCGTTCAAAACGTATAATAGAAACATTGAATTCAAGTGTGCTCAAAATACACCTCTTGATTTTGAAAGGATCCCTCCATCAATCAAGATTCATCAGCGCCCTCAATTGACGCCCTCCTTCTCGATGAAAATGATCGCCGATTTTGGTATCGATAGATACACTGCCTAGTGGCGCAGCTATTAATGACGCCATTGGTGAGTTTACTAATTCATGAATTAGATTCTTAGGCAAGCTCAAAAGATGATAAATATTTGATGGAATTTATATTTTTTTAAAAATGAACAATGCGCACATATTTTTAACACTCGATTTTTTCATTTAAAAAAAAATCATTGCTCTTCCTCCAAGGTTGCCAATAGAATCGTATGGTTTTCTCTTTTATTCCGCATACTATAGAATCCTGGCGTTCTTTCGAGGCCACATAGAAACTTTTCTTTACTAAATAAAATCTTATTTGTTCCCGCTGCTGCTCAAAGAAGACATTCAATTCCCTCCTTGAGACACACGACTGGTCATGTTTTTTTAATTCTCTCAGTGAGCTTTGCTTAAGCCATTTATACATGCTCCCGACGATATTTATTCCATATATTCTTCTCGATCGCAGCCCCTAAACTTGTGTGAATCCAGGCATGCAGTGGAGTTCTCCCTCTTGTTTACGCAGCTCAGTTCAAGTCAGCTTCAATCTTGTTTTAACCTCCTTCTGAGTGTTGCACACAAATCTTGCATTTTTAAAAATTCTAATTATATTTAACTTAATAAACATTCTGAGCTTTTTATGTATTTGAATATAAGAGCAAAAGTGATCAAATCAAATTCCTTGAATGAATTATAGAATAAAGGGGGAACATTTTAAAAAAACAAACTATCCCTTACATGCTGACCAGACTCTTTTTTAAAAAAAAATATCGACATTTAAGAGCAAATCTTAACACTAATTTTGTTTTAACTTAACATACTTGTCGTTTAGAGATATATTTCCTTGTCATTTCTTTTTCTTTTTAAATAACATACTATTTCTAGAGATGCATGTACTCTATTCCTTTGATTTAAACAATTGATCGCTGTGTATAATTCTCGTCATTCCGTGGTTTGACCCATGCTTCCATCTCATTGTTTTCTCTCGTGCTCTTAAACATCAAAAACTTAATTCAAACGACCAGATTTCTCAGACTTTACTGCCTGTGCCATTGGAGTCGGCGCGAAGTAGTCCATAGTGCAAGGTGGGGCATATTTCCCAGCGGAACCGGGCATAGGGGTCTCCGTATATCATTACTTTTCACTGTTAGTGTTGTTATATTTAACCGGTAGCGATGTTATATCTCACTGTTAGTGTTGTTATATTTAACCGGTAGCGTTGTTATATCTCACTGTTGGTGTTGTTATATTTAACCGGTAGCGATGTTATATCTCACTGTTGGTGTTGTTATATTTAACCGGTAGCGATGTTATATCTCACTGTTACTGTTGTTATATTAAACGGTAGCGATGTTATATCTCACTGTTAGTGTTGTTATATTAAACGGTAGCGATGTTATATCTCACTGTTAGTGTTGTTATATTAAACGATAGCGATGTTATATCTCACTGTTAGTGTTGTTATATTAAACGGTAGCGATGTTATATCTCACTGTTGGTGTTGATATATAAAGCTTTTGCTCCGTTCGTTGGATTCGAACAGGGGTTCTAAATATCTTATTAATAAGGCCCCGTTTAAAGGAATTTTAGTGCTTTTTTTTTTTTTTTTTTTTTTTAAGATAACCATTAACTTTCACTACCCCCCTCCCCCCACACTCACACCCGGCCACTTTACACCATCTTGAAGTGAGAATGGTTTCCCCTTATCTATAAAAATACAACAGCCGCCTCCCATGCACGTTCTTTGGAACAACCACAACAGTTATAATCGACTTCAGAATTTAGCCATAAAGAGTGTGAGAAGATTGGACCCCCGTGGGCATTATGCATCCATCTGGAATCGAAAACATGAAGACTCGTTAACTCAGCTGTAGCCCAGGCGGTCCTGTGAGCGTCTTCTTCGGGCGGCTATGAAAAAAATAATAATAATAAAAGAAATTCGAAGATCTTTTTTTTTTAAAATGTATTCTTTTTTTTTTTCCTTTTAAAGTTCACTATGCTAAATCCTCTTGTTGAATGCAAGAGTGCTTGGGGGGAAAAGGAATAATTTGAATGGTATGAGTTGTAAAATGTACATGAAAATGGAACAGGGAAAAGAAAAGCACATTTCAACATTTGAATTTTTTATTCTAAATTGGAGTGCCCTAACTAGGAGACGTTTTTTTATGTATCAACTAAAACTGTGTTTTAAAACGAGTGTAGCACAGAAATGTACTTGTGAATATAACATATATTGCTGCTTAGTTCAAATGAGCTTGTGAATATAACAGATATTGCTGCTTAGTTCAAATGAGCTTGTGACTATAACAGATATTGCTGCTTAGTTCAAATGAGCTTGTGAATATAACAGATATTGCTGCTTAGTTCAAATGAGCTTGTGAATATAACAGATATTGCTGCTTAGTTCAAATGAGCTTGTGAATATAACAGATATTGCTGCTTAGTTCAAATGAGCTTGTGAATATAACAGATATTGCTGCTTAGTTCAAATGTAAATGTGAATGTAACTGATGTTGCTAAATTTAAAAAAAAAAAATTAATTGAGAATTTTCCTGAGTTTTGTATCTTAGGTTAAAGTGTAATTCTGAATGTAAGATATACTTGTATCTTATTTTTAATGTACGAGTGAATGTAACAAACGGGCCCGTCATATTTCTAGTTTTAAAAAGAAAGAGGGAGAGAGAGAGAGAGAGAGAGGGAGAGAGAGAGAGAGATAGAGATAGAGATAGAGATAGAGACAGAGACAGACTGAGAAAAAAAGAGAGAGAACGACAGAGAGAGAAAGAGATAGAAAGACAGACAGACAGAGGGGGAGAGACAAAGAGAGAGTGAGAGAAAGACAGACAGAGAGGGGGGGAGAGAAAGAGAGAGACAAAAAAAGAGAGAGGGAGAGAGAGAGAGAGAGAGAGAGACAGAGACAGAAACAGACAGAGAGAAAAAGAGAGAGAACTACAGAGAGAGAAAGACAGACAGAGAGAGGGGGAGAGACAAAGAGAGAGACAAAAAGAGAGAGATATAGATAGAGAGAGAAAGAGAGTGAGAGAGACAGAGAGAGGGGGGGAGTAAAGAGAAAGATTCAAAACATACGCCAGAATATTTAATTACAGCTGCTCCGGTTACAGCAGGAGGTTTGATCTCGTGAGACCAGGCGAGAGAATCGTTTGACAGCTGACGTCCCTGGAATGCAGAATTTGATCAGTTGCGACCTTGACCTTTCAGTTTAATGGTCAGATCTTGTATCGTATTAAAAAGAAGTGCGTTGTTAATCTCTCTATTCACATTTAAGAAAGAAAACATTACAAAAATAAACGAGGCGCTAAAGATGACCGTTTTCATAATGCGCCTAGGTGTGAACGTTGGAAATGATTTGTTTGATCTTGAACATTGGGAATGATATATTTGCTTCTGCGAACGTTGGAAATGATATGTTTGGTCCTTTGAACATTGGAAATGATATGTTTGATCCTTTGAACATTGGAAATGATATGTTTGATCCTTTGAACATTTGAAATGATATATTTGATCTTGAACGTTGGAAATAATATGTTTGATCCTTTGAACATTTGAAATAATATGTTTGATCATTTGAACATTGGAAATGATATGTTTGCTCCTGTGAACATTGGAAATGATATGTTTGATCCTTTGAACATTGGAAATGATATAGTTGATCCTTTGAACATTGGAAATGATATGTTTGATCGTTTGAACATTGGAAATGATATGTTTGATCCTTTGAACATTGGAAATGATATGTTTGCTTCTGTTTCGGTTGAAAAGAAGAATAGTACAAATGGGTTCTTTAATTCAAAAGTCCTCAACATTTTTACTTGAAGGGGCTTAATTATATCGTTTATTTCATTGGAAGATTTTAGATGTGAGAAAATCTAAATATGTTTCAGTGATGACTTGTACGGAGGCAATAAAGCCACCATTTCCTGATGACCTTCTGTTTAGCCCATCTCTAGAGTGGAGCATGCATGTGTCTTCTAGAACCAAAATAACGACACTACACACGATCTTTCTGTCCTTCTATCTATCGATCTATCTGTCTATCTATCTATCTATCTATCTATCTATCTATCTATCTATCTATCTATCTATCTATCTATCTATCTATCTATCTATCTATCTATCTATCTATCTATCTATCTATCCATCCATCAATCCATCAATCCATCCATCCATCTATCCATCTATCTA